>JASDQU011378181.1:0-17703 GCA_032191745.1 Picea mariana | reverse complement strand
CCTCATGCATCGTGAACTTATGTCAATGTCATGTTGCCTAAGTCTGATCATCTTTCGTGCTTTTTTCCAAGGGAAGTTTCACTCAACCTGAGTTAGTCTTTCTACAATTTTTCTCTTGACCTTCATGAGTCGGCCATCCCGAGAGTCCAGTTAAGTCCAAATTCAAAATTGATGAAGTTCTCTTCCTGATTATCGAGATCCTCATGTCTTTTCCCAATGCGCCGGCGAAGACCTCGGGGTAGTTATTTATACACTCCCATTGTACTCCTACCTGATTTTTGAATATCTTGAGATTCTTTCTCGAGCTATGAAGTCCTCATCTCCAACCATCAGGCGTCACTAGCATATTGAAGATGGATACTATACTTGTATATCTTCGACAGATTTTGAGATGTAGATCCACTGTGTATTGCTCGCAGCTACACTTTATATAGTTATATGACATGGATCTACAGTGTATTTGATTGGAAGCCATGATTTAGTTCATCCAGAGCATGGGTATTCCAGCCTCAGAAAGACAATCGTTGTTTTGTAGATGGCACCTCCCGAACTCTGGTCCCAGGCTCACTTGATTTTGTACATTGGTGAAAATATTTTAATGTATTTCGGCCATCATTTTATTTTATGAACTCACACATTAGGGGGAATCTATTATAGCCCTAAAATTCCCTACTCATGCATACATTTCCTTGGCCCTCTTACTTGCATATTTTTCCAAAGCACTGCTAAGAAGATCCTCTTAAAAAAACATTTTTTAGAAGATGTACACGCTTTGCACCATTACAACCCACCTATATACGCTTGTTTTACCACTACAACTAGCGCACATATGCTTGTTGCACCGTTACAACCCACCTATGCTTGAAAAAGTTGCAAAAATTAAAAATTTGCAAGGAATTCGTTGAAATTCACGGGCTATTGGAAGTTTCCCAATCAATCCACCTACTATAGCCCATCACCCAACTGAATAACCATCCTTTTTTCATATAAAAGGAGGTGTTGGAGTCTCATTTCACATCCAAGCATAAGAACAATGAAACTCTGCCCAATTTCACTTCCCCTCCTTGCCCAAGATTTTTCTACCTTTTGTGAGATATTGCCTCATCATTCCCTCATCAGCCCCTTCTTCCTCCATTCAACCCTTTCCCTTCCATTGAGGTGATCAAAAGGTTGAGAGAAGAATTCCATTCAAGTTTCACTTGGAGCATGGTAAAGAGGAGCTCGGACCAGGTTCGTGGAACTGTGGCCAAAACATATTGTAAGTTGTAATCTTTGTATGATGAATAAAATAATCACATTTTCCTATCCCAAATGATGGTGCTTTGTGTATTTTCATTGATTTATAATTAGCATTTAATATCTAACCCTAACTCATGAATAGAATAGCATGTTTGTAGTCCTTTTTTTTTCCTATATTTGGATGTAGGTCATCCTTGGGAGGAGACATGCAATCAATGGAACTACCAAGCTTGAGGAGATCATCACTAGACGTGGGATCAAAGGTATAGTTACCCGCTCTCTTCTATTATTTTCTTTCTTTACATTAGTTTTGGTATGTTTGGGGTAGAGTAAAATAGATTGAATTTTAGACAGTTATTCTCTTTGTCTACATCTTGAACCGTGGTGTAGTTAAAGGGGGTTGTTTCCCTCTAGAAAAGGGGAAGAATGTGATTGAATATAAGAAGCCACACAAGTTCGAAAAAAAATTGAAAAGAAAATGGAAGAGTAAGTAGAAAACTATTGTAAATAAAGATGAAGAAATACTTACATGTTCCCATTGTAAGAGAAAGGGGAATGAGGAAGCATAGTATTAAAAGTTGCATCCAGAATTACGACCAAAGAAGTTCCAGAATAAAGGGAAGTAGAAGACTACTACATCAACTCGACAGGATCTAATATCATATTCAGGAGATGAATATAAGATCATGTCAATTGGAATGAAAGGTATATCTACTACTAATGCTTCAGTTCAATCTACTAAATCGAAAAGTGTTGTTGATCAAAAGAGAAGAAGTGGGATTTTTCATGTCAGGGTTATAGTCAATCATACAAAGATATATACTTTGCTCGACAGTGGATCTCAAGTTAACCTAAAATATGACAAAATTTTTAAGAAGCTAAGTTTGAATACGAGACCTCATAAAAAACCATATCCATTAGGTTGGGTGTGTGAATATTCTAAGTTGCAGCTAACAAGGTAATGTAAAGTCATATTTTCAATTACATCCAATTTCATTGATGAGGTTGCGTTAGATATTGTACTTCTTGACATTTGTTGCATTGTCTTGGGTAGTCCATATCTATTTGATAGGAAGGCCATATTCTACCATGAGGAGAATAAATATCACCTTTTCAAAGATAAGATTGAATTTATTGTCAAAGCTCATCATATCAAGAATAGTGTTTCTTTAGTGAACACATGGAAAATGAGGAGACGCGTGAATGAAAGTAAATATTTTGTTCTCATGATAGTGAAATAGAAGGAAGAAGAGATATGTGATTCTTTATCAGGTTGTGATCCATATCATAAACACGATTTGGTTAAAATCATATCTAATTATGATGATTTATTTCAGGAACCTACAGGGTTTCCTCCTAAGAGGGAGGTTGAACATGAAATCTATTTACAACAAGATGCTCCTCTTCCTAAAATTGGTATGTATATATCATCAGTACTAAAGAATGCATAGATCAAGAAGAAAGTTTAGGAATTTCTCGATAAAGGAAACATAAGGCCATGTTCCTCTCTGTGCGGATCTCCTACTATATTAGTTTCGAAGAAAGATGGAACATGGAGGATGTGTATTGAATTTTGAGCACTGAACAAGACCACCATAAATAATATATATATCCTCCCCCTAGGATTGATTATTTATTGGATCAGTTAAAGAATGTTGTTTATTTCAATAAGTTTGACTTGAGAAGTGGTTACCATCATATTAGAATTGTAGAAAGTGACATATGGAAAACTTCTTTCAAGACAAAGCAGGGGTTGTTTGAATGGTTAGTTATTCCATTTGATTTACGAAATGCACCAACAACATTTATGAGGGTAATGAATTATGTGTTCAAGAATTACATAGATGATTTTGTTATTGTCTACTTAGATGATATATTTATCTTTAGTCGAATATGGGAATATCATATAATGCATGTCAAGACAATATTTGAACTCTTGAAAATGGAGAAGTTGTATATTAAAATATCTAAATGTGAATTTGGAAAAAAATATCTAGTATATTTGGGTTACATTGTAGGGAATGGTCATCTAAAGATAGATCCTATAAAAGTAGGAGTTATTGTGAATTGTCCCAAGCCAACTACTATCATAGAAGTCGAGAGCTTCTTGGGAGAAGTAAAGTACTAGAGGAAATTCATTGTTATTTTCACTTTCACATCAGCTCCTTTGCATGTGTTAACAAGTGTTAAATAGGAATTTAAATGGGGAGGAAAGAAACATAAAGCCTTTGAGATATTGAAGAAAAAGATAAGAACCACACCAATTTTTTCTCTGCCAGATATACAACAACCATTTGAGATTCAAACTGATGTAAGCAAATATGCCATGGGAGCAGTCTTGATGCAATGAGGTAAACCTATATATTGTCATTCTAAAATTTTTACTCAAGCTGTAATTAACTATCCAACATATGATAAGGAATTGTATGCATTCGTAAAAAGTGTAAAAAAATGGAAGTATTACTTAATGGGAAAAGATACCATAATTCATATAGATCATCAACCATTATAGTATTTGCAATCACATAACAAGCTACAACAATCACAATATTTCAGGTGGATGGGTTTCTTACAACATTTTCATTTAATAATAAAGAATAAGAAAGGTATTCATAACAAGGTTGTAGATATGTTATCAAACTGAGTGATCAATGAATCTACAGTACTAAGGTATAATCCCTTAACTCATGAAAGTTATGTTGAACAATATTCAAGGGATGATGATTTTTAAAATGTGTATATGGCTTTGATTCATGAAAATTAGTAGTTAGATTATCATATGCATGACAATCTGTTATATCATTTTGGAAAACTTTGTATACCCAGAGATGAAAGATAAATGTAATTAGAAAATCCCATACATCTCTCATTTATTTTCATTTTGGGGTTGGTAACACAGTAGCACAATTGTAGAGATATCGTTATTGGCCTCAAATGAATGAGATAGTTTCCAAGTACGTAAAAGGGTGTGTTATGTGTCCCACAAGTAAGCCTAACAACATAAACTTGGGATTATATATGCCAGTTCCAGTACCTTATCATCCATGGGAAAGTATCTCCATGGATTATGTAGGGGGTTTGTTTATGTATAGGATAGGTCACAATTATTTATATATCGTTGTGGATAGATTTAGTAAGATATGTAATGTAATGCCATGCAAGAAATAGGTCACAACTGAACATACAACACATATGTTATTTGTTAATGTATGGGTTCATTTTGGGTTTCCTATATATATTATATCATATCAACATTCACACTTTTTAGGGATTTTTTGGTCTCATTTATGGGATCTGATGGAAATGAAGCTAAAAAAGAGCACAAATTTTCATCCATAGACATATGGATAAATAGAGATGATAAACAAAACAATGGTATATCTACTTCAAGGATATTCTAGCAAGCATCCTAGGCTATGGGATGAATATCTACCTTATGTACAATATGCCTATAATCATGCTATGCATTCTTCTACTCATAAAAATCCTTTTGAAGTATGTTTTTGGTACTTTCCTAAATAACTTATGGAAATGTTTTTGGAGAAGAAAGTAAAGAAGATAGACAGGAAGGTACAAATAAAATTGAAATATTCATTCGGAGGATTCAGAAGGTACATTAAGTAGTATGGGAACAATTGGAGAGAATCCAAAAAAAATACCAGGAGAGGCATGATAAAAATCAACTTGGTCATCGGTTCAGATTTGGTGATCAAGTATGGTTACATATCAACAAGGAAATTATGAAACATGAAGGTAAAAATATAAGGCCAATCCGATATGGTCCATTCAAAATCTTGGAAAATATTGGTACTAATGACTTTCGTTTAGATATACCATCCTATATGCAAATGTATTTAGTGTTAAATGTTGCGAATTTGAAACTTTATGAAACTCCTATGATTAAGGATGAAGATGAACGTATTAAGGTTCATAAAGTTGATTATTTTTCTGTAGAATATTTAGACGAGCTACAGAAATATTTTATTCTTGACAAAAGAATCAAGACTTCACATTGAGGTGATGTGGAATATCTTCAAGCTTCTACTAAAGGAGTGAAACCAAGAAAATAAAAGTGGATAGAGATTGGGAAGGTGAGCGATATTTACCCTCATTTAGTTGTTGAGTAATTAAAACTTTTGGTGGTCCAAAATGATTCCAATGGGGAGGAATTATCCAACAGGACCCAGGAACACTCAGAGAGGTCCATGAAGATTTGGAACACTCACAAAGTTCCATAAGGATTCATAGATGATCAAAATTTAGCGTCTCAAATTCTCTCAAAAGAATACATCAATGTGTATATCTTAGTGATAGCTTTCCAACGATGAAAAAATCACCTCAAACAAAGTTTGTATGCAAAGGTTATGGCCGGTCAAAGTTAATCTTAAAGTAGGAAAAATTCAAAGGTTCAAAGATGACAAATGTCACCACTACAAGTGTGACATGTGGTAGGATCCTACATCCATACGATGATAACGTGGAAACACCATGGAGCACCACGTGGTACACTATATGTCTGACCTAGCAGATGACTTAGCATCCGTGCGGTACAATGGACCAATTACAGTTTAATAGGTGGAAGAGATAGACCAATGAGAGGTTTCCATGTGCTAGCCTCCCATTGGCTATTAATGGTTAATTTTTATAAAAAATTATAGGAGTCGACAGGGGTCGAACCCGTGACCTCCTATAACCTTACGCAAAAAAACTTTTCCATTATGCCATTTTATTGGTTCTTAGCCATATATGATATAATTAATACTTACATTTTGATCAAAGATTATTCAGCGAAAAAAAGGGTCATGGGATAAATCCCCAGGCCCATGGTTTATCGGAACTCCATATAACCAATGTCTATATTCCCATATGGGAGGTTTCAAAATTTGGTTATATACCATCACTATATTCCATATGGTTACAACAAAATGATATATATAGTGTGGTCGACAGGCTTTGACCCTACCATCCACTATATAATGTTACAACATTTTAATCAATTGTGCTAAGGGTGATTTTTGTTATATAATTTCAAAAAATCACATTTAATGTCTACCTATAGTTTCCGGTGGCGGTTTAGCCCGACACCCTATTTAATGGGCACGTGGACCAAGGGAAGGACACACATATACATAGTACATGTATTGTCTCTAGGTTCATTCCAAAGGTATCAAGACCATGGGATTAAACAATAATGCATGTTGAGAGGTTCGTTGACGAAATTTTATGAACTTTATACTCATTTTTCTCGAAATTTCACAAGGAATTAAATGGTGCACTCTGTTTCTGAGTTTGAGAAATGTGTAAAGGGGTCATTGTAAAACAAAATTATTTTAGCATTAATAAATATGTCTCAATTGGAAGCAGACCCAGAGACGTATCCCAAATTGGGTGAACTTTGTTATCAAACTTGTGTATGTGATTTTGGTATTGTTGTTCTATTTTCACTCAGTTATTTGCAAGTTGTTTATCCTTAAAGTGTATTTGGAAAGATAAGTTAATTCATATGTATATTGAAAGCAGTCAAACGATCATTATTATTTTGAGGATGAAGTACATGTTTATATGTATTAAAGAGTAATTAGCATCTAAGTATTTCTCGAATTAGAAGGTCACGAAGGATCAAACTGCACCCTCCAAGAAAATAATTCTCAAGAACAACAAGAAACAACTCATTTCAGGTAGCATCTTAAGGCCATTGCACTTTGTCCTTATCCAACAAAATATGAATTCAAAAATAATGATTTATAAAATTCAAAGGAAGGTGAAAAGGTTAATGGACAAATTCAAAGGGGGTAAAACAAGTCTTCATTTCCTCACCCAATTGGTTGATTTCATCCAACATGTATGTAATAAACCTAAAGAACAATATGCTAAAATATACCTTGAGGAAGGAAACATTGGAAGAGGATTGGTACTCCCAGAAATAACAAATGTTGAAATACAAACTAAGGGGACATTGACCGAAGACCGAGGATACCAAACAAAGGACGTAATTCCTCCTTAGAATATGGATGAGGAAAATAAAATTAAGGGGACCTTGGCTAAGGAACAAGGAGATCAGATAGAGGAGGTAATATCCCCTGAGAATATAGATGAGGAAACCCATATAGAGGGACCTTGTATGAGGGATGTTGTAGTCCAAACATACATTGAGGATTATTTCTAGCTGAGGGCCAACTTGGCCAAATGAAAAACTATGGATAAAGATTATTAAAAAGGAACAATTCCTTTTGAAGAGTGTCAACATACCATATATAATCTAAGGCAGAGATGGGCTGGGTAATTGGAAATCCATCGATGTAAATGGGAAAAATCGAAAAAGGATGTAGATATGGCCTTTGAGATACAAGCCCAAATAAAACCACTTACATGACAAAAAAGGGTACATAAGTTTCCTTTAGGGATCTATTTTCAGTTGTAGATCAGACTCTCATGTCTATTTAGTATTCGTAAAATGGAATCTAACTCCTTTTGTTGGATACATACAACTAAGATCCTTTACATCATTTGTGAGAAATCATACCAAGTGGAACACTGACCTATTTTTTTCCCAGGAGAGTGAGAATTGCATCCTATGGACAAGAAGAGAATTCCCTATGTCCAAGACTATTCTTAACTCACACTATGCATGGGTTAATTCTCATACACATGCATCCTTCATGACTAACAATAAAGAAGAATCCATATGTGATTACATCCAACATAAATAATCCTTGATGCAAGATTCCCTACAATGAAGGAGACATATATGGGAGAAAGCCACAATGGAGATAATGCTGAGAGATGTCTTCAATTATCACAATTTTACAGTGGAACTGAAATGAGTAAGTAGGTGCATTCACTATATGAAGACACGATGAAATATATGGGTAGGGATGAGATTTCATTACCTTATGATTTGGTTTCCTTCACCTGAATACCAATGACATTATGACTTTTGCAAAAATGAGGAGGAAGGTTACGAACGAATACTTGTAGAAAATGGAGGGTATTATTCAGCCATTCAAAAAGGAAATTCAGACTTCATCCTCAACAATATTCATTACATTTCCTCCCATGTAGATTGAGACCGATCAACATGGTTACATGAGGACATGCATCAATTTTACTTTGGGGGGGATGATGGGCATCTATAACACCATCCTTTTCACACCTTTACCTTACCATTTTGTTAAACTTTTTCCCAACCTTACAGGCTAATTTTGAGTATAACGATATATTTTTCCTCAGGTACATTTCCTCACAACTTATGTCATTTTAAGTGGTTTTTCTGGTGTAATTAAGGGAAATGTGACCTTTTATGCTCACTAATGAAAGAGTTATAAGATATTGTTCTAGGGAAAATGTCATGGGTACTGCAAAAGGGTTGTTGCAAAACCAATAATGTTGTTGCAAAACCCCCCGGGCGATTGGTACAACACGGTTTCCAGTTGTTGCAACACACCTCTCATTGTTGCAACATGAGTTTTAGTTTTTGAAACACATTTCAAGTTGCTACAACACATTTCTTGTTGCTACAACACATGCCATACCATTGTTGCAACACTAGTTAGTGTCATTGTTGCAACACTAGCTTCCACCACTAGTGGAACTTTGCTACCACGAGTAGCTATGACCCTCGACCTGACAGTTGTGATATTTCTGATGAGGTGGTTTCCACATTTTCAATGATAAGTGCATCATCTGGGAAAGTACGAATGGACATTTGGGCCACTATTTTGAGATAGTTGGTGGTAGACAAGTCTGGAAAAAGACAAATGTACATTTGGAGGTTGTTGATCCAAGACAATTAAGGCGACCGCTTCAACATATTCTTACAATTTGATAAGGATGTTGGGTCACACGAATAACCATTGCCTCTATCCTAGTAGAACTATTGAAATTAAATTGAGAGCATCCTAAGGATCATATATCCTCATGGATGTTCTCAACTCTTTTTTTATAATAAAAGAGTGGTCAAAATTGTATAAGAATCCAACTCAATTCAATTAAAAGGGGAATTAATCATTGTAACCTAAACTTTGTTGTTCGATAATAAAATCATTGTTTTGGCTCTTCTACATTTATTCTATGTTAATCAATATCTGAAGTTTAGTGTGTGCTTGAAGTAATCCACTAGTTCCTCGTCTAGGGAGGTAGGCCCCCCTCCTTAGTAAAGTACTTTTGTACTATTGCATTGTAGCATAGATTTTATTTATGTAGTGACTGATTTCCAGATTTCTAATGAGCTTGGTTATTGTTTACATTTTTCTATAACATTAAACATACATCTGCTACATTTCATGGTCTAATCTTGTGTAACCCATCACTCAACATAAATTTAGGATAAATTTATGCATAACACTTTTAGTATTAATTTCAATATTGAAAGGAAGGTAGTATTCCTTGTCACAGTCACCATTTAGAATTAGTAATCATCCGCATGTTTTTTTTGCAAATAGATTAGATTCCTGCCATTTCAACTATGTTCATATCGAGGTTACACACTAAGTGCATCCAAGATAGTTGATTTAGATTAGTTGTCATTTCAATTACATTCAATCGGGGTTACAACACCAAGTTCTTCCAAGATGGTTGAATTAGTTTAGCTCGCTATTACTTCTTTTAGTTTTCCATTTAGCTGGGGGTTACCACACTAAGTGCTTCTAGGCTCAGTTGATATAGTTTAGACTATTAAATATTTTGTTAAGTTTGTTGTCCTTAGAATTGGTGAATTTGTCAAAGATATATTGAAACCTTCATCTACTAATTTTCTCTTTCTATAACTTCATAGGTAGAAATTTTTTTGAATCATTTTCTATGGCATATACAGTGCATGAAAGTTCACAAGTTCCATACGGATCCCTGTTTAATAACTAAATGAACAGTCTTTCTAACTATCTCTCTAATAAATTAGAAAGGTAGTTAAAAATATCGTCACCGAGATCACACATAGTGTAGGAAAAAGATCATACATAGATAAAAAAGAGTAACAACCTGGAAATAAAAAACATGAAACCAAAAAAAGATGAAATATTATCTTTGTAAAAAATTAAAAGGGTATATTCAGGATTTAAACCTTCAGATCTGACTGAAATGGTCGTATCTTGGGAAAACAAAAACCTTTTCTAGTGAAACTGAAAGTTTTCTTGGTTGAAATGAGCGCTCCAAATGCAATGGAATAGTCCTATTAGCCGATAAATGTATGTAAATGGTAGAAAACAGAGATGTGAAAACATGGCTTCAAGATCTCAATCTAAAATAGAAGTGGGTCTTCAAATGTGCTCTGATACCATGTTCGAAAACACAGGTATTCCAACAGAGGAGGAACACCTTCAGTAACTACTCACTCAGTAAATATCAACACAACTAGTTAATTTTATATAGTCAACCCTCCTGAATTGAACAATATAGAAATGAGGTTTGGTTGATCTTCATGGGATGATGGATGGCCAACTAGATAGGGACGAAAAAGGGTTTTTCCTAGTAGATTTCCTTCTAGTTTTCATACACAACACAACACACATTTAAGATGTGAAAAACTTGAAATGGGGGGTGGATAAACACATATGGTACCTTAATGGAAAATTGTTTCTTGTATATACTGACCAAACAAAACTACTATATGTAAGATGCTCACTTGAGATGTCATTTTTCTTATATTTTTTATTGAAAATTTAGAAAGATTAATGGATGGTGGTTAGTATGAAAAATGTTTCCTTACCCAAGACATAATGACACCATTATTCAAGTTCTTTCACAAGTCCATAAAAATCTGTCATATGTGTTGTAGTTCAATTTTTCTTTATTCGATGTTTATGAATGGTAAGCCATAAGGTGGCCTCCCTATTTAGGTATTGTTTCTATGGTCTATTGAGAAGCATTCACCTCAATCTAAAAAGGTTGATGTAAACTTAGAAGTCGTGATGTTTGACCAAAGGAAAGGGCTTATTTTAATTTCTTAAAACTTTTCTCAATGAATTTTTTCCATTTGAATGTAAGTTATTGAAAAAGTTGCTGCAACAGACAAGAAATCTAGGAAAAGTGTGGAATTAATTGCTTGTAGTTGTTAAGTCCTATAAGAAAAATCTGTAGTGCAGTGGCAATAGAATTAGATGAACATGTAGCATGCTCCTAAACTTTAGCAGGGTCGGTGTGATTATTGTTTTTTCCAATCAATGACCCAAGATACTATATTGAATTTTTTCTGAAGAATGACATCTTTCACTTTTTTTCAATTGTGGATACAAAATAGTTCCAACACCATGCACACATGTTGTACTTGATCCTGCTAGCTTTTGTTGAAAATAATAATGTCATCTCAATATACAACAACAATGTGACCCAAGTGAGGACATAAAATGCCATTTTTTAGTCTCATAAAGGTATTAAGTGAATTGTTGAGGTCGAAAGGAATCACCAACCATTCATATAGACCAAATCTGGTTTTGAGGGTAATTCCATGTATCACCATAAGCCATGCAATTCTAATGGTATCCTATTGTTAGATCCAACTTAGTGAAGTACTTTCCACCCTTATGATGGTATAGTAGATAATCATTTTTTGGTAAAGGAAATAATTTTTTGACAGATACTTTATTGAAAGCAGAATAACTATGACTATAAATCATTCCTACTTTTATTTCTTAGGGATAATGAAGGTTGGGGATCTACAATGTAATAAGTTAGGTTGTATATGGTCATATTTCAGTAGAGATTGGATTTGGCATTCTAATTTACTGGCTTGAGTTGGACATAAGTGATAGGAAAAGGAAATGTGGAGAGATGCACTTGGAAATAGATCAATATTATAGATAATAGCATGAGTAGGTGGTAGTTTGGTGGGGTTTTAAATTTTTTTAGAAATTCCTCTATGAGGATTTTCATCAAAGGTTCACTTTGTTGTGAGACATTATAAAGATTGAGAGGATGAATAATACAAAAATAAATGAATTTAGTAAGACTGACTTGGTGGACAAGAAAATTGCCAAAAAAGAGGCTTCAGGAGTTAACAACTTTGAATTTGAGTTTGTAAAATTTATCATCTTTGACTTTTTTTATGTGTTGGATTTTTCATCATAGATGACATTACATTGGTGTTGATATAGGAGAACTAACAACATATGAGGACAATATAGTGTTGAGACATTACAATTTTTGATATATTGAAAGGGACCAATTGAAAATGTCACTACACAATGTTTATTCCCTAACATGTGAGGTATAGACTTTTGTACCCAACCCAAATGGTACGGGAACTAATGGTTCATAGTTGGAAGTTGGATATGGTCCAAACAATCCTAGGAAATGAGGTTTTTTTGGCTTCCATTATCAATAATGAGAGTGTTTATTTGGTCTTTTACTTGTAATTTATGGGTGAAAAGGAGATAAATATATAGGCATGAGATTTATTATATCATTAGTATCAAGGACATGTCGAAAGTAATAGGGTTTTAAATAGGAATTTCTTTAGGCTTATAGGGCGAGGTTGTATTCATGTATTATTTGGTGTGCTCCAAAGGTTTCTCATCACTATATAACATTTTGGGTGTGTAGTGGCACAACAAGGCTCGACACTAAGAAGCATTGTGATAATGTGATTTGTGGGAGTGACACTCATGTTGAGTTCCTAGAGATGCATTTGAGCTAGGGTTATGGGGCTTGTGTTATTGTAATATTGCAAGGATTATGAGTAGGAAGAAAATTAGTAGGAAGAAGAGGGAGTGTGCCAATTTTGTGTTCCATGGCTAGGGCATGGGGGAATACTTGATATAAGGTAGCAAATTCAAATAAATACACTTCATGTTGAGAAAAAACTAACAAATCAGAATTGAATTTGAGAAGTTTTACATGTTAAGAATCTTTGATTTGAAGTTGGATTTGAAGTTTTGGTTAAAATATAAATATACTATTGGACAGTTAGACCAAGTGATTTTCATAACTGTAACCATATACATATAAAATTATTCAAGTATCTTGGATGATAAAAACATTTCCTGAGGGTGTGGAATAAGGCATCCCAAGTGGTGATGGGTCTAGACTTGGAGCTGTTTGTGTTAGAATATGATGGATGTGCTCGTTTAACCATATAAAATATCACTATTGTCACCCAACCATAGGCTAAAGCCACACCCGAGAACCTTAACCTTCACAGAGAATCATTCTAGAAGGAAACCCTAGGCTAGATAGCCAAACAAAGGGTGGCGCATATTTCTCCAAGAATAGTGCACCAAGAAAGAGTAACAAGAGTTCATCAGAGAGTCCAAACCGTAACCAAGAGATAGTCCAAGCCAAAATCAAAATCTGCTAGCTGCAGCAGCTGCAATGACAACTCTCCTCCAAAATTGCGCACAAACTATCCAACTGCAGTGCGCACAAGTGTTGCTTCTGCAATTCTGAGAATGCCTGTCAGAATGAAGATTGGCCTCCTATGTTTATACTAAAACTGGAAAACTGCTTGGGCCGACTTCTCATTCTGGGTGCCTTTTTACTTAGTATATGATATTTCCTTCAGCCGACTTCTTCTCTTGGAGGCTAATACCCTAATACAAATTATCTTCTTGAGTCGACTTGTCTTGTAGGTTTATTAGCCAACTAATTAAGGTTTCTTATTGCTTCCCAAAATATTCTATTCTCATCAGGTTTACACGTGGAGGTAAATACCTCCTGCAGTTACCATAATATCAACACTCCCTCCTAGCTAGGGAGGTATTTGAAGGTAGTGGTCTTGAGCACAAACATACCATTCACCAAGTAGCATCAACATAGTCGTATAGACTATATCATGAGCACCAACATCACTATTAGTGTCATCAGTTGCATCATCTCACGAAACCATACTCCATCTTAGTAATCTGTAATGATGTTGGTTAAGTCACTCACTCCACAAAGTGACATAAGATCCATTCTTCTAATCCAGACATATGTCCTAGAAGATAAATGTCATGAACCATTTTCCATATGGAAAATCTTTGTCCATGATCATCCATCTAGTTGATAATCATTTCCAACACTACTGATACTCTTCAAGGAAATCGTAACAATGTCATGCAATAAAACACAACTGTGTCTATCCATAATATTACACTACCACACCAAGTAGCACACTTGATTAGGGACATATAGTCACAATAAGTCGAACACATCCACCAAAGTAGTATACATCTATTGTCTGGAGATATGCAAGCTTCATAGTAGTCATATCATCAACCTACACAAAAAACATTGTTATGATATAAAATGAATCATCTGGTCCATTCTTCCACTCACATCTGTGAGATCTAGAAGAGAATCTACCCTCAGAAAGTAAAACATCAATGATGAGCTATCTGGACTATTCTTCTCAAGCAAGGAACAATAATTGTCCTAATTTTTTAGCTCGAACCATTCACCTATCTGGGTCATTCCTATGACACTAAACAAAGTGCAACCTGGAGAAAATGAATCTGCCCTAGGGAATGCCTGTCCCTGATTGCTGAACCTATACCATTCACCTATCTAGGCCATTCCTTCTGCACTAAACAAAGTGAAACCTAGAGAGAATGAATCTTCCCTAGGGAATGATTGTCCGAACCATTTCCTAAGGAAATGATTGTCCTGCACCAACCTCCAAAATATACCATTCTTTGAAACTGCTCACAACTGTGAACTTCGAAATAATGATTGTCTGGTGAGGTGGACCAGTCTTCTTGACCACTACTGAGAGTGACCGTCAAGAAGAGAGACTTTCCTAGACCATTCCCTATGTTAACCACAAGGGGAATCGTTGTCTATGGTACATCATAAATCCATCGAACCATTTTCATTACGAAAATGTATGTTCTATCTGGACCATTTTCCGAACTGGAAAATTCTTGTCCGTCAGAAATCTCAAACCACTTTCCAAGATGGAAAGGAACTGCTCATCGTGGACCATTTTTTGAACTGAAAAATGACTGTCCATAAATCAATAACACATAAGTGCTCCCTCCCAACCTGGGATTCATCTCTTCCTTTTTCAATAAGGGAGTCATCTCCACGAGCTCCATTTTGAGTACGCAAACTCTTTTATTTTGGACAGAGGCTTTACCAAAATATATGCTTATCTTCTCATTTGTGGAGATATATATTGGAGAACCACTTTCTCTTTTCTGGACTTCATCACATAGAGTTTAATGCTTGATCTCAATGTACTTTGGTCTTTCTGGAACACTAGTATTCTCTGAAGGTTTCATATGGCTCTGATCAATATCGTATATCATTGTTGAATTCATCTTTCTTTTCCTACTGGCTAATAACATCGTGACAAGGGTCAAACTGGAACATATCCAAGTGGCACTTCTTATACCATCATGAGGGCTTGTCATGGATTAGAAATCCATCATCCTGAGCTTTGGAGTAACCATTTTGATACAATATCTTTGTTATAGAAATTTTTTCACCATGCTTCTGTTGTGCATTGGAGGTTCTCCACCAAGTTTTCTTCTTCCATATGCATACAAAGGTCTCTTCCTGGTATACCTCAAAGCCTTGAGGTTGCTCTTCATATTCTCTTTGTTCAATTATTCTGGAGAACAGTCTTTTCATTCATATGATGTAAACTCCAACCCATGGATATTGTGGATGATATAATTGCTCATGTAGAGGTATGTCTGGTTTACTGGAACAAACAACCATAGTCTTCTCCCTCCATCTGAGAGAACCTATAGATCTGGATCTTGTAATTATTTCATTCGTAATTCTTCCATACACTGTTCTTCATCACAACTTTTATTTCCTCAGTTTTATTGCTTTTAGTGAGTTCATATCAAGCTGGTAGTCTCGTGATAATGACTAGTTGTTCTAACTTTTCTTTCTCTCTTGGAATATTCATGTTCTTCCTCACATTTCTCTTTATATCTTGAGTTCATGGAGTTTTCTATAGATTTCATGCCCTGGAGATTCTTTCTTATTCCTTTCATCATAGGATCATGGATGTGGATGGACAACTAGGTATACTTCAAGGCTTCTTTTCGAGGAATACTTCTTCTAAAGTCAAACTGAACATGTACTGCTTTTCATGGTTCCTACCATTGATGGGAACATGGATAGATACTTCATCATCTTCAGTGGATCATATTATTTAGGATTATCTCCATCCTAATCCTTGCTTCATGCATGAATTCATGCTCATCTTTTGGAATTCTGTAATCAGCTCCCTCTAACTAAGAGAGCCCATGCTTCCATTTACATCCCTATTGCCTTCTGCAAAGTGTCACAAGTATTTTTCCAATTTCCTCTTGATTGGTGACTTCTTTCTATATTCTACTTCTTCTAGGTTTCTTCAAGATTGATTATGATTTCGGCTTATCTTGCAACTGTAATAAATTCCACATGAACTATCACTAGGTTTTGTTGATGTAATTCATCCTTTCATGTGTATTTCCTGACTTGTAGTCATTGTGTTAGAAATCCTTATCTTGTTGTTCTTCCATCGGTATAGTTTCTCTTTTGAACATATTATAGATATGCAAGATATGTACATAAAACATGGTATGTACAAGAACTATGAAGAGTATTTTTACCTTGTCTTAGAAGAAGAAGTTTGTGTTGTCCTTCTTGGCTTTCTTTGAGGGTTTCCTTTCTTCGAAAAATGATGCTTCGTGTGTTTCCTTCCTTTTCTTTAAATCAGGACAATGATTCTTGTAGTGACCATACTTTCGACAATTGAAGCATTGTATTCTTGAAATATATTTCTCTTGATTTGATTTCTTCCTGGAGCCAAACTTCCTTTTGTTCTTGAAATTCTTGAACCTTATTCTGAAGGCTTGATCATCGTATTGCTTTTGGGGTTTCTCTTTTGCACCAATCCTTGATTCTTCTTGTGCACAACAAGTCCAAAGTTCTTCAAATGTGAGATACTCCTTCCATGTTTTCATTCTTGCGGAAAATGCATCCCATGTCTTAGGAAGACCGTTAAGTACTATATTTACCAGTTCCTTCTCTGAAATGATCTCTTCAAAGGCTTGTAGTTGATATCTCAACTGAGATATTCTCAAAAAGTATGATGTTATGCTATCATCATCATTCATCTTCATGTCACAGAGCTCATTCTTCAGACTCATTACTTTTCCAATGTTTTTGACTGAGAAGAGGTTTGTTAGGGCATCATGCATCTTCTTAGAAAAATCAAGATGGGAGATGTAGGGTATCAAGTGGTCTTTTATAGAATCCACTATGATACTCATGGAATTGATGTCACTATCTTTGAACTTCCCCATAACTACAACGTTCTACGGTTCCTTTGTAATGTCCCCCACCTCTTAGAGAGGTGATGAGGAGACTCAGTGGCCTGCGCACCCCCACTAGGTCATAGTCTCACACTGAAGGGGGGAAAGTCAAGAAGTTAAAAGTTATATTTTTAAGTTGACTTAAGAAAGAAAAAGGATAAAGGAGTAAAAGATAACTCAACAGAAGAATAGAATATTAACCCTGGGAGTTAACCTAACTCAACAGAGAATTAGAAGG
>JASDQU011378179.1:12799-23997 GCA_032191745.1 Picea mariana | reverse complement strand
TCTAGGGCTTATGCATCTATATGTCCTTCAAATATAGGAATATCAAAATTAACTTGTACCTTGAAAGGCGAGGTGCCTCCAAAGTGGTCGCTTTATGAAGATGCGTCTATTGCTATCGGCGGGCATTGAAGGATGTGGGAAAAATTCTCCATCATTTCATCCCTCTGTCACGTGAGAGCTTGCTCAAGCAACAGACTGATAGGATCGTCTGCTCCGTCATTTTTATTTTCTTCTACCATTGAGGGTTTCTTGGGTGTGTGAGAGCGATTTTCCTCAAGAGAGACAATCTCAAGACCCAAATTTCTATACTCGGACCTCATGGAGGACATGCACTGAAAAAAAAAACAATCAAGAACAACCTGCTCTGATACCACTGATCCGGATTATTTTCGGCACGAAATGAGATCGGAGATATAATAAAGAAATGCACAGAGATATCACAGATATTCAATAATATAACATAAATGTATCATAGATGCAACCATAAACATAGATATACAGTAATACACAATTTCTATTAATGAAAGAAATGTACAGAGACTGTAAAAATACAAAGTGAAAGACTCGCTAGAATGGTGGCAGCTTATCTCTGAGAAGAGATGTGACGGCTACTCGCATTCGCAAGAAGATCATTACAATGAGGCTCTAAAGGCATTTTTACAATAAACAGGAATGCCAAAAACCCTAGACATCCAAAAACCTAACCCTAAGAGATGAAGCGCCAAAAGTCATGTGGGCCCCGTTTGGGTAAGTTAGTACATCAACTTTCTGGGGTCGTAACTTTTGCATACGATCTCCGTTTTAGACGTATGATAGCTCGTTGGAAAGATATCATAGAGGAGATTCATTTTTGGGGCTCAATCATTCCTTCAATTATCATTTAGAACCTCTATCTCGAAAAACCTTCATTTGGGCCCTCAAAATGGCCCCGGAAGTTAAAAACCTGCTAAAAATAGTAAATTGCCAAAATTGCCAGAAAACTATTTTGAGCCAGTCGGAAAAGGTGGGTGGCCACCAATATCCACCTAGATCAATGTGTGTGTGTCACTATTTAATCTCTTCTCATATGGATTTTATAAAAAATAATATCAATGGTGTTTACTATTTTCAATCTTGTGGGTTTTAATTTCTATTAGGATTTATTGACATGTCTTAAAAGTATTTTTTGGTTTTTACTAAAAGATAAATATAATTATGTTTTTATTTACTACAGTATGTCGTACTCGCATTTTCATATGCTCTAGATGTTGTATCAATGCAATGCTACACATTAGAATATCAAAGATCAGGTATGTCTTGTTTTTTTTCTTCTTTTTATGACTTCTTAAGGTTCCTTTTATTTATTTAATTATTTTTACATTACCATCATTTGTGGGCCACTATGGGGCCAGTCATTCTATCTAATGAACCACACCCAAGTATGTATCATATATTATTCCCTTTATTTCATCATATCATATGAATCACACAGTTAATCTAATACTTCAACTTGGTTTTTTGTGGTTGTGTATAAGTAATCCCCTAGATATCATAGTATAAGCATAACCAAAATTATGCAATAGATTATTTGAAATGAATGAGATATAGATACCACTTTTGAGTATAAATTACAAATCATAGGCACCAATGAACCTAAATACTCATCCCGAGTTCCAAGAATATGAAAATCAAACATCCCACCAGCCTAAAAGTGGATAGGGGGTTGGGAGTGTTACACCAATGACCTCTATACACTCCTATGATATTTATTACTCTCCTGTGATATTTATTTTAATATTTATTATTTTTTTGTAGAGTATTGCTTTAGCACCAAAGGAAATTATTCCACCCTTACCTCTAGAGAAAGAGAAACTTGAAAATGCTTTAGCTATAGACATTTCTACCAATCTATTAACTGGTGTCATTCCACCAACACTTGGAAGTTGCACTACACTCGAATCGTTGAATCTATCTAAAAATTCCTTAGAATGTTCAATTGAATATCACTTGGGTGTCTACAAAATCTCATGGACTTGGATGTGACCCCAATTGTTTTCATTAACATTGGCAAAAACACAAAAATATATTTGGAAAGAATTGAATCCCAATGGGATCAATATTAATTAACTGAAAAATCATTGCTAACACAAGATGAGATCCATTTTCATTTTCCTAATAAGTTCAGAAAAATCATCTTTAAATTTTAGCAGAGGCGCGAAATGATTAGGAACACATCTAGAGGGTTGTTAAATATGGAAAAATAGTTTAAATTGGCCAGAAGGAGTTCTAAAATAGCAGCAATGGAAAGAAATCAAATATCAATGGTCGCGATTATGATCGGGATAGGTCAACGACTGGTGTGCATTGTGGGCCTGGAAAGTGCACAGAGGTTAATTCCATAAAGTGGTTCTGAAATGGAAACCACGGGTTTTGAAGGTAAAGACCTGTCAGCATGAGGACAATTTCAAAGTAAAAAGTGGTTTACATTGAAGCCGTTGACCCATCGCTCTGAAAAGTTGAATATTATAAAGTTGATGTGATTTTTATTTTTTTTCATCTCTGTCAAAACGAGTACTATTGGAGTTGTTGCAATTGTCACCTTGGCCGAATTTAGAATTCTCAACACCATTATAATCGCCATTACTAGGTATGTTTTCTTGTTGCCATGGATCCCGTCATGCTTGAAGTATTTGAACGAAGCCCATAAAGTAATAAAGAACCCGTAATCGATAGAGATAATGATGTTTGTGACCCTAGATTCATTGTTGCCCCTATTTCTCAATTAAGAAGTAACTTAGCTCACATTAGAGGGAAAGGTTTTCCATTTTTTGAGTCTATCCAAGCTTATTTCATTCTGTATGCAACCGAATTGTGTTTTCAGTTTCCCGAATTTATAGGATGGTGTGCAATGTAATACTCAGAGTCAGAAAGAGTTGTAATTGATAAAAAGGGGTCTAAATTCTTGTGTAAAATTGATGTTGTGTCAGTCAGGGAGTCATTTAAAATTTCTAAGTCTTTCTCTGAGAATTATGAACCTTTTGATGAGGAAGAAATAATTAGAGTCTATAATGAGTGTCAACCAGAGATTAAAACTATGTTTTTATGAATGATTATCAAGCTTGATCAGTTCCCACAAAGTTTTTATTTTCCCTTAAGCATCAATATCATGGTTAGTGAGGTTCAATGTGTCTACTCTTTGTAAAGTCAGGTTTTAGATCTTAATAGTGAAAGATTCGTAGTTGAGGTCATGTTAGATTTCCTGCTCAAATTATTCCAGTCAGAGTCAATTCAAGTTGTCTGCATTAATTTTGATGAGTTCCTAGTTGATACCATCCACAAATAGCTAGTGAACTTCCACTCGCTTAGACACTTCAGATATTGTACATATCTGATGAATATTTTTCTCACCAAAAACAATGCAAATATCCATGAAGCAGAATCAATATATATTGAAAGAAACATGATGAATTCAGTAATTTTTATCAATAAAGTCATGTAAAAGGCCTACCAGATGATTTTCAATGTTAAACTACCCAGAGTTATTGAAGAAACGAGAATTCACCTACGGAATCCAGAAGACAGCGTAGGAGATTGGACCCTTTTCATAAATTCGACAGTAATATGGGTATATGGCTTTCATGAATTTCATTATTTGTTGCCCATCTTTTTGACCCCCAAAATTTTTTCTCTAGAGTTCATAAGACAGAAAATCATCTCTGAAACTGAAAATTTCATCAAATATCATAGAGAAAGCAATATAAAGTTTCCTTTTTTTATTTGCCCATTCATTGTAAAATCTAGAACATGTCTAGCACAGGTTGAGGCAAAGCTCAAAGCTTCGTTTTTTTCACAAATTCCAGGTAAAAAATATGATCCTCATCAGATCATATCTAGAAGGAGGAAAATGAACAAGAATGCTCCATATGAGCATGAGCCTATTGAAGGCCTGGAGAATTTTGTAAATCTTGAAGAATGTGTGGATGTTGAAGCCCTTGTACAAAAGGCACCAACACAGCAGAGTATTCCAAAGGTGGTAATTAAGGTTCCAAAATATAGTACACATAGTAAGAGGATTGTTTCAGAGGAAATGGACATAGACCCTGAACACACTACTAGAAAGAAAATGAAAACCATTCAGACAAAGCAATATGTAGACTTATAGGATGAAGGGCCTAAAGAAAAAACAGGTTTAGACATGGTGGAGAGTGGCACAAGTGTAATTGAATCAATAGATGATCAATTAGAAAGTGAAGGTAGTTCAAGAGCCTTCCATAGCCAAAAACATTATTTTCCTCAAGCCTCAAAGGAAGCCTACCAGTCAAAGGAATATTTATCTAAATGGTATGCAGAAAAAAGAAATGAATCACTAAGTGAGATCATGAATCTAATGCATGAGGTAAAGAAAGCTTCCCAGCACAAGTCTTCATTATTCACAGTCAGAGACACAGAAAGGAAATCATTCAAAATTTCCATAGAAGAAGAAGATAAGGTCTTTGAGATAAAAATAAAGTGTGATAATATCAGTGCCCTCGATAAGGTTCAATTCCACAAGTAGAATACTGACCTGCTATATTCATATTATTTAAATTTCAATTTGAAAAATGAAAAATTAACATCACTAGGTCCCAAGCTTGAAGGTCAGCTCAGGCAAGAAAAAGCAGAAAGTAAAGCATGGAAGATTCAAATAAAGAAACTTGAATTTGATGGCCCCAAAGCAATGAAATCCTTGCTTGATGAGAAAGACAAAGTGATTTTCAGCCTAAAGAAAAAGTTGAAAATGCCTGCTACAGAGCATCCATAGACTACAGAACTTGTAGCATTGGAACAGGAAAAGGACGCTTTCAAGAATCAATCACTAGATTTTAAAACTAAATTTCTACAACTGGAAAAGGAAAAATTAGAATGGTCAAAAGAAAAGACAGAAATGGAAGCTAGAGTCATAGATTTGTCTTATGTTGTACCCTCTGTTACACCCTCTGCTACTGAAAGAAAATTTAGGCACTGAAGACATTATCCAGGCAATGTCTCAAGTTAGATTAAAGGATGGGGAAATAAAATAATTGAAAGAGAATATCAAGAAAATGGAATAAGAGGAACAAAAAAGGGATGAAAGAGTATCACAACTTAAAAAGGAAATTGCAGTCCTTCATGAAAAGTTGAATAAGCTAAACTCCAATCTTAAAGGAAAAAAATTGTTACAAGGAGCCAAGCACATCATCTGGGAATCCATATCAATTGATGTTACAAAACTCGGGACATATCTAAATTTTTTTAATTTTGAGGACAACATTGTAGTTTTGGCTAAATAGAGATGCAAAGTTATTAATGAAACTTTATCAAAAAGACCAGCAGAATGGGCCTAGAATGCTATCAATCTCCTTAATACAGTGCCTTCATCAAGTTTGCAGACAATTGGTGTCAAAGATAGAATTGTTTTGATAATATGGGCTAGAAGAATCATAACCAAGCACAACCTCTCAAATTCAATCCAGAATAAAGCAGCCCAATTGGAAAAGAGTGTTCAGGATTTTAAGGATTTGTTTAAAGAACTATTTATCAAAGGTCTTCCATCATTCTGGGATGGAAAGGAAAATTTACACGAACAGGAAGACTACAATGCACTCTTGACACAAGTGAGGATGGATCACTCTAGGTTTGAAGACTTAGATGAATTTTTAAAGGGGGAAACTTGTTGGACACACCAGCCACACTAAGAGAGGAGGGGTGAATTAGAGTGTGGACTTTTACAACTTTTCTTCTTTCAAGTTAGCAACTATTTCAAAACATAATTTTACACATTAAGACCAATAAATTCATAAGAACAATGAACACAAGAGATACCATGTGTCTTTATAATATTTTGTATTATTTTATATATGTGATTACAGTCACGGGGGTTTTCCTCACACCAACTATTTTTATCAACAACAATTGAAGTAAGGAGCACCAACTCCTAGGATAGCACCAACTCTCAAGAAAGACTGAGCTTGTTGATAGAATGCAATATATCCAACTAGAGTTCATATAGTAGTACAACCAACCCAAATACTAGTCATTCATTTATTGAATCTGTTCCATCTCATGATCAGATATCTACAACAAATGTTCATCATCAGACTTCATCTTCTTCTCTGAAATTTGCACTTTCTTCACTTCATCTTCTCTCTGAATTTTGCACCATACCATAAGTTACCGACCTCAATTGTAGATGCACTTATTCACCCACTTTCTCACCTCTCTCAAATGAACCATTCTTAGTTGTATTTATACTCATTCATTCTCAAATCTAGTTTAGTTTTAGGGCCAACTTGTACCACAAGTTACAACTAACTTGTCCATTTACAACATCTTTGGGGCCACCACTGACCATTATTCTAGGTCTTCAACTTTAAAACTAGCATACCACCTATCACGAGAAAGGCCACAATGATTTCTAACCTTCATATGATTTTAACAACCATATGACCTATTTTTCGTAATTCGATCATAGGTATCGATCAATTTCCTTTGTCTTTGTGAATGTTGCAGAAATCGATTTCTGCAGAGGCGCTTCCTTCAAACCATTTAAATGTGACCATATTTGCAAAACCACGGGCTTATTAAGTTAATCATTTTTCCCAGTGCCTCATGGATTATGTTTTCGTAAACCATGACTGGGGGTTGGAACCTAGTCCTTCGGTACTTCAGCCTTTGGGAAATTTCTCTCTCATCCAAACTTCAGGAGTTTCAACTTTTTGAAGTGGTTACCTCTCACAAGGATTGATCCAATGGTTAGTATGAATCCCGGAACTAGATCAATGGTATATCTTCAATCCTTACCTATCCTTCCACCCCTTCATCCAATGGATGTGACTTAATCAAATATCGAGATGTGTTAACACATAGGATGTATAGGTCTTGATGTCATGAGATGATCCATCATGATAAGGATAAACCCTCATGAGTCACACCTTGTTTTCTTTGGCATCATTACCTTCACATGTCACACCTCCATGGTTCTACTCAAATTCTCCCCTTTTTCACTATAAATACATTCAAGTGTGCAAGCTATGTTTGATTTGGCATTGCGAACTGGAACTGTGAACTGGTGGAAGAAGAAGGTTGGAGGTTAGGCATCTTGCAAGCATCTGAATGCAAATCTGAAATTACCAGCATCAAACTCATAGCCATAAGGTACTCCATGAGATTTTTTGTCTTGTTTGTAGGTTATGAAATGGTTTGGCTACTTGATTTTCCTTTGGCGCTGCAAATTGGCACAAGCGCTATGAATTGAGACAGGCGCTGCAAAATTTCCTGTAGAAGTTGCTTTTACATATTTGATCATAAATCCAAAACAATGATGTGGGTTTCTCTGAAATTGTTTTTGAGGAATATGATATCCTTTTTTACTTGCTAACCAAATTTCATTCTGACCGGGTTTGGAATTTGAGAGAAACAATTAAAACACCAGTGCGCTGCGAAATGTGTTGCAAACTCTTTATTTTGCATAGTTGTTAGATATTCTCTTTGTTGGGAGGTTGCCACCTGTCAAGGAGGGTTCGAATGAATTCTAATGGATCGGTTAGATATCAAGGGATGCCTACACCTAATTTTTATCTCCATTAAATACCTCATGCAATGAGTTGGAAACAATTTATTAATGACTTCCAACAATTTCCTGAAAATTAGTAGTTTGTTAGATTTTTGTCTCTTTTAGTGTTGCCACCTATCTCCAAGGCCTAGAATACAATGAAAGAGATGGGATTCGACCTCCTACTGATATTTTGATGCTATTTTATATTTAATGAATGGGTGATCACTTGGAGAAAGGTTGGATTCATGATCCGAGAGAGGAGAGAGCTAGAGGAGCAGTTTAGTTGCTCAATTGTAAGCCTGAAGGCATGTTGTAATTAGCATTTTCTGCCATTAGAGATTCATGAGATTTGTTTATCATAATTTGTGTTCTTTATTATCATTTTACCTTGTCAACTTGCTTGAATGGAATTGTAGGCATTGAATATCAATGGTTGTTCATGAGGCAGAAGATTCATGAGTTGCAAATGATTTGTAGTAATTGCCTCCTTTCATGATCTATGTTGTAGTTATCTTTTAAGTCATTTTTGCAGAGAGGATATTTTCTTGATGATATTTTTATTTTTGTTATCTTTCTTATACCTCCATCCATCAATTATATCCCTTTTGGTCTGGTATGAGCTTGAGTTCCTCTGAGCTGTAGGATGTGTTAACTCCATGCCCAATGGAATGACTTTGCAAACTGTTTGCTACCCTCTTTCTTGCTCTTCCTTGCTAATCCACCCTTTTAAAATTGATTTAATTTTTCAGGTTCGAATGGTTGATGTAAAAGACATTTTTAGTGATTTTAATGAAACAGAGCCTACTCTAGTTTTGATGTATCAGATCTGATGAAATCTTGTTTAATGGAAGTTAGCTTTCTTTTTTCCATATTAATCTCTCTCATTCTGAAATTTTACTATCATTGATGAATTCAAATGATGTTTTTTAGTTGTATGACAGTGGATATTTGATTGTTATACTATTATAGCTTTCTCATAGTTTTGTTTGCTTGGATTTAAGAAGTTCTTGTATTTGAAGCATTTCTCTTCTTTGTCTACTGGCATAGACTGAAGCTAGTGGTAGATTCACTTCATTTTCTTACTAAGTCTTCCTCCTATCCAAACTAATCCTCAAATCCCTAACCTAAGTTAAACAAGACCTCAGTTTTTTATGCACTTCATCTAGAATTTCCTATTTTTTGACATTGTTGAACTGAGTTTTATCCATTTGACACCACATTTTAAGACTTATCTCATAAAAAAATTTATGGGTACTGAGATTTCACTTTAGTAGTCAAAGTGTAACTTTTAGTGCTAACATTTTTGCATTGTTGTCGGGGACGACAATGAAGACACCTTCCCTGGGTGAACTATGATGATTAGATCTAGCTTTGGATGGTGAACTGAAGCTAGACACTTTTAGACTACTTATCTTTCACCATGGCAACTCCATTGTTCATATATCTATTGAAGACTCCATTGTTTTGAAATGGACAAGATCCTAGCTCAGAGGTATGCTTTCTGTGATTTTTCAAAGATAGTCGGTTTTCCAAATCCAATTCCTAGTAGAGATGAATGGGAAGGTTGTCTTCCTAGGTTTAGAGGAGAGGATTGGGAGGTACCAGCTGAGTTTTTATTAGATTTTCATGAGTGCATGATTAAGATGAAAGTTATACATGAATATTTCCTCATTAAATTTTTTAGATATTATTTGGATGGGGTAGCTCATGATTGGTGTAGATCTCTCTCGGTTTCCAATGTTAGTTCTTTGAAGATTTTTCATACTACCTTTCATTCATTTTATGAAGATAAATTTTCAGTTGACTTCCTTTATCCAGAATGCTTTCATGAGTTTCATTTTTTGTATAAAGGATCTTATAATCATGAAAGATCTTCTTATGTTGAATAAAATGTCACAGTTGAAGAGATTGTTCATGATAATCGGGATGTTGAATGTTTACCTACTATTGTTTTTTATTATTATGGATTTGAAGATATTTTTTCTCTAGATACAAATCATGAAGATAAGTTTTCTTTTAGTCAGAGGTCTCTTGAAATCAGTGAAGGAAACCCGAAACAACTTTCAGATTTGCAGATAAATGAAATTGGCAGCAGTCATGAAACTGGAAACATGCAGAGACAATCCAAACTCCAGTTGGAAAAGCATGAAGAAATAGCTATCCTTGATCCAATGGTAGTTGATTTGTAGGATTTTATCAACCTGAGTTATGCACCTTTTAGCTAAGAACAAAATGATAGAAAAATACTTATTGTAACAGATTTTGCACGTGAGTTGTCTTATCTTCTAAATCAACTAGGATTTCACCATGAGCTCCATGATCCAGTAACTTTTTTAATGGACTCAATTTTTCTGAAGGCCCCTTATGTTGCATCTTTGGATTTGATAAGAATTTTTAACTGTAAGTATGAACCATTGATTAATTTTCTACTACAAAGGTTATATTATTTTTATGATTTCATCTGCAATATACAAAAAACTTTCTTTACTAGCCAAATGATTGCATGGCTTTACTGGAAATCTAATTATACTTAAGCAAATAAGCTCAGCTGGATAGAATAGTGTAGGAATGCATATAAATAATATTGCTATGAAATCATTTGGTTTTCATAGAGTATGTTTCAGTTATTTGGTATGTCAGTTTTCAACAATAAGCAAGTGCTCTCAAGGCATGAACAATTCATAGTTTGCAACACAGATTGATTGTGGAACATCATAGAAAGAATACAAGTTGCATGGATGAAATGGATAAGGAATATGGTTTACAAATCTTCTTTGAGCCTCACAGGGAGGTCTCCATCCCCTATGTATCTAGATGTTAAAACATAGGATGTATAGGTCTTGATGTCATGAGATTATGCATCATGATACGGATAATCCCTTACGAGTCACACCTTGTTTTCTTTTGCATCATTACCTTCACAGGTCACACCTCCATGGTTGTACTCAATGTCTCCCCTTTGTCACTATAAATCCATTGAAGTGTGCAAGCTATGTTTGATTTGGCACTACAAACTGGTGTTGTGAGCTGGTGGAAGAAGAGGGTTGGAGGTTAGGCAGCTTGAAGGCATCTGAGTGCAAATTTGAAATTACCAACATCAACCTCATATCCATCAGGTAATCCATGATATTTTTTGTCTTGTTTGGAGGTCAGGAAAGGGCTTGGATACTTTATTTTTCTTTTGCATTGCGAACTGGCATAGGTGATTCAAATTGAGATAGGCGTTGCAGAATTTCTTGTAGCAGTTGTTTTACAGATTTGATCATAAATCCAAAATGATGATGTGGGTTTCTATGAAATTTTTTGTGGAGGATGATGATATCCTTGTTGAATTTTTGATCAAATTTCAACCTGACTTGGTTTAGCATTTGAGAGAAACAATTAAAACACCAGTGCACTGCGAAATGTGTTGCAAACTCTCTATTTTGCATAATTGTTGGATATTCTCCTTGTTGGGAGGTTGCCACATGTCAAAGAGGGTTTGAATGACTTCTTTTGGATCAGTTATATGTTAAGGGACACCTTAACCTAAGTTTTAGATCCATTAAATCTCTCATGCAGTGAATTGGAAACAATTTATTAATGACTTCCAACAATTTCCTGAAAATTAGCAGTTTGTTGGATTTTTGTCTCTTTGACTGTTGCC
>JASDQU011378178.1:31417-43950 GCA_032191745.1 Picea mariana | reverse complement strand
TATGGGTTCTGTTACTATCAACGTAACTTTTCTGCTTGTCCTGGGAAACTTTCAGATTCTATTTGATTTTTATCATTTGATATTCCATCTCTTTGAGTAGTTCAGGTCCAACTACTACTCTGTCAGCTGGATTATCCCAGCTCACTGGAGTGTTGCACTTTCTTCCATAAAGCGCTTCGAATGGGCTCATCTTCAATGATGCATGGTACCCATTATTGTAGGCGAATTCTACCAAATGCAGGTAGTCTTCCCACCTTGATGGTTTATCCATCACATACATTCTCAGCATGTCTTCGATTACTCTGTTTACTCTCTCTGTCTATCCATTAGACTCAGGATGATATGCTGTACTAAAGTTAAGATTCATTCTGAATCCTTTGAATAGTCCTTTCCAGAAATTCGAAGTAAATTTCGGGTCCCTATCAGACACAATTGTCTTAGGAATTCCATGCAAGCATGCAAATTATTTTAAAAAGATATCAGCAACATCAGCTTCCCTGTGGGTGGTTTTCAGTGGAATAAAATGGGCAGCTTTAGTAAGCTTGTACACCACCACCATGATCGAATCATGCTGCTTGCTTGTTCTAGGTAGTCCGGTGATAAAATCCATTGTTACCACGTCCCATTTCCATTCAGGAATAGGTAAAGGCTGCAACAACCCTGCTGGGTGTCTATGCTCAGCCTTAACCTTTTGGCACTCCATACATCTGGCGATGTATTCAGCAATTTCTTTCTTCAAACTCGGCCAAAAATAATGGCTTTTGACTTCTGCTACAGTCTTTTGATATCCAGGATGTCTAGCATAAACCACGTTATGCATCTCCTTTAGAATTGCCAACTTCAACTCTCGGACATTGGGTACATACACTCTGTTTTTATACAAAAGTAAACCATTAGTTCCCAAGGTGTAACTTTCCTTGGTTTGTGGTCTCTCACGCTGCTGTAGCTTTGCTACAAGATTTTTGTATTGCAAATCAACATTTGCAGCTTCAAGAATTCTATCTTTAATCTCAGTTCTGTACATGCTAATGGCTATAGCATGTAATTTGTGCACTTTTCTGCTGAGTGCATCGACCACCTTATTTTCTTTCCCTTTGATATTCTTGATATCAAAGTCATATTCGCACAGAAACTCCAGCCATATGATTTGCCTCGCATTTAAAGTCGACTGATCAAATAAATACTTCAACCCGTTGTGGTCTGTTATTAGTTCAAATCTCCTTCCCATGAGGTAATGTCTCAATTTCCTCAAGGTGTGGACAATTGCTGCCAGCTCTAAATCGTGAGTGGCATAATTCTTCTCATGTTCCTTCAACTTTCGGGACTCATAAAAAATTACAAACCCCTCTTGGCTGAGAACTCCTCCCAGCCCCTCCTTACATGCATCTGTGCACACTACGTAATCCTTGTTTGGATCTACAATCTTCAGGATTGGAGCACTAGTTAGCAGCTACTTCAATCGCTAGAAGTTGCTCTCACATTCTTCAGTCCAATAGAACTTCTTCCCCTTCCTTTGCAAGGAAGTGATAGAATGGGCTATCCTTGAGAATCTGGCTATAAACCTCCTATAGTAGCCTGCCAGACCCATAAAATATATAACTTATGCCACATTCCTTGGCGCTAGCCATTCTCGAATGGCCTGTACCTTTTCAGGATCCACAATGATCCCTTCTTTAGATATTATATGTCCCAAGTAATGGATCTGCCTTTGGTAAAATGAGCACTTGCTCAGTTTTGCGTACAGCTGGTGTTCTCTCAACACCTGTAGCACCATTCTCATATGTTGTTCATGTTCTTCCTCTGTCTTGGAATACACCAAGATATCATCTAAGAAGACTATGACAAACTTGTCCAGATAGTTTATGAACACTCCATTCATTAAGCACATGAAGACAGCAGGCGCGTTGGACAATCCAAACGACACCACTATAAACTCATAATGACCGTACCTTGTTCTGAAGGTGGTCTTGCTAATGTCCTCATCCCTTATTCTCACTTGGTGACATCCAGATCAGAGATCTATTTTCGAAAATATTTTCGCATCCTTCAACTGATTGAAAAGATCATCAATCCTCAGCAGAGGATACTTGTTTTTTACAGTGACCTTATTCAACTGCCGAAAGTCAATGCACAGCCTCAACGCCCCATCTTTCTTCTTCACGAATAGGGTTGGGGATCCCCACGGTGACACATTGGGATGAATGTAACCTTTCTTTAGTAGCTCTTCGAGCTGCAATTGCCACTCTTTCAGCTCTGGTGTACTCATTCTATAAGGAGCCTTCGAAACTGGAGCTTCTCCAGGCATCAGATTTATGGAAAAATCGATGTCCCTCTTCGAAGGTAGTCCAGGCACCTCCTGAAATACGTCTTTAAATTCTTTGAGTACCCTGTGTTTTTCCAAATTCGAGACCACATCTTGGAATACTTCTTCCACCCGGGCTGCAAATAATTGATAGCCTTTTCGGTAACATTTCTTCAGCTGCATGGCTGAGATTTCTCTAATAGCCATGGCTCTGGGAATTCCTTGGATTGTTACCTGATTTCCCTCTTCGTCCAGACATGTGAACCTCTTGTTACGGCAATCAAAAAGGGCATGGTGCTGGTCCAACCAGTCCATCCCAATTAAGCAATCATATGAGCCTAAAGGCAGATTGTTCAATTCAGCCTTAGTGCTCATTCCTTTCATGTCCACTAAACAGGACTTAACCAATTCAGTGACCTTCCTCTTGGTCCCTGTGGCTAACTGCACTAACCAAGACTTCTCATGTTTGCTCTTCATTAGATGAAAACTTTCCACCACTCTAGGATCTACATAACTATGGCTAGCCCCTAAATAAATTAAAATAACAAGTGGTCGGTTGTTGATCATACCTTCCACTTCAATTATGTGCGATTGAAATTCTGCTTGCTTGTTGTCCAGGGCTGCGTAGATCCTCGACATTCTGCTGCCCAAATCCTCCACTGTTTCAGCTTGTTGAACAGTATGTACAGTTATTGCCTTACCATTTTTATGGGGACAATCTTTGTACTTGTGGTTTCCTTGACAGCCCCAACATTGAATGGGCGTCAGTCTCTGTCTTTGTGCTCCTTCTTCAGTCCTTCTCGACTCTCTAAATGATGGCTGTCCCTGATGACTGTTTTTGAAAAAGGAAGGCTTGTCTCTCTTCTGCCTCTGTTCTTTCTTAAACCTCTTATGGTCATCCCAAGCCTTCCGAAAGGTAGGCTTTTCTCTTTGTTGTTCGTATAAACATTTCGCCCTTCTTATTGTTTCTTCCATAGTCTTAGGATCATCATATTGAATCTTGTCACCAATGGAAGGTGGCAGTCCACTCAGATACCTCTGAATTTTAACAGCTTCGTCCTTGATGAATGGAACATACTTCAGTAGTTCCAGAAAATTTCGTTCATACTCATCAACGGTCATACCGCCCAACTTGAGTTCAAAGAACTCCTTCATCTTTCTGTCATAGTATCTTTTAGTCGGGTGTTTCTTCTCAAAATAACTATTAAACTCCTTCCACGTGACCTCTTTCTCTCTGATGTGCTGCACCTACACAAACTGATCCCACCACATAGATGCTTTTCCTTTCAGTTGGTACATTGCAATTCTTCCTTCTGCATGGGCAGAATAATTATGTAGTTGGAAGTATTTCTTCATGCCAAGCAACTAGGTCTCGGCATCTTCCTCCTTATGTTCTCCATCGAATGTTGGAGGCTTAATCTTGTTCATCTCTCCTTTCCATATTTTTGATGTTTTCTGGTAGGAGATGGGCTTGAAATACTATGTGTCTTCCTATCAGAATGTATTTGGGAGAGACCAAGATGTCGGCTACCGCTCCTTGACCTTCTTCTTCTTTCATGGGTTTTGCGACTCTCTGTCGTACTTGAGTCTCTTCCCTTCTCGAGTTTCTTCTCTATTCTTTCCAGGATTTTTAAAAATTTTAAGCTTAGCTCACCCTGCCGATCCCTCACTTTCATAAGCTTTCGGCTATCATCTCGGCGAGCCTTGGCCTCTCTCTGCAACCTTTCAATGATTTTCATTATGTGTCCTTCCTTATCCTTTTCTTTTCCATGCCCGTTGGAGTTTGATCCTTCGACTCCTAGGTTAACATCCTTTCCTTCTCGTTCGTCTTCTATTTCAGGGGTAATCTGCACTCTTCCCCACTCCATACTCGGCGTTGGTTAACTGGAATCCTGACCTTCGTTGAAATCTGCACACGCACTGTGCAATTCAATTCGAAGTTTGTCAGTCCATTAAACCTTCATGAACAATCCACAATATTTATAAGCCAGTTCGAACAAAATAAAAGAAATTTCGTTTTAAATAAGTTTCTTGAACTAGAAGTATTATGTATCTCTTCCATTTCTTTGCATTTTGCGGCAATTTCCCAACAGTTCTGGCACTCGTCAGTCTTCTGCAATATAATGCGCAGACGACTCAAATTTTGTCGAACCTTGATTTCTTGACAATTACTCATCTTTCGTGACAATCGATTTTAAGAAAGTGTTTCAATTTCACGGATTTTCTGAGCTCTGTTCAGCTCTGTATTTTTCGGGTGTTCGAAACTTTAGTTTTCAGTATTTCAGGAATTTCAGCCTTCGGTACCCAGGACTTCAGGTTTTCAGTACCCAGGAGTTCATTATACAGTGACTCCCCACCTCTTGTCATTTCAATTGCCGAATTCCGAAATTTTGATGTACTTTACCCTCCGGGCCCACAGCACAGCTGTCGCCCTCTACCATAGTGGTACGTGGTGCTTTTTTGGAGGATCCTCGTCACCTTCAGTGACGTCATTAGGGTCCCACCACTCTTGCCTTGTCTTCCCACTCACTGGCACGTGGTACTCTTCATGTGTCTACGTGGCACATCTCCCGATTGAAGCTTCGGGTGTCGAGGTTTCGTGATCCCCGATGACATGAGTTCCTGTCCTCGCGCGATTGACTATTCAATGGTCCCTCAGTCCCTCGGCATTTCGTAGTTCGAAATATCACGAATCCTAAATGCATAAATTTTTGGGACTTCTCGCCGCGAAAACCCGAAACGGCGTGCCACCTGTCCACCTCTCGGATCCTGTGGCCTCCACACGGTTCTTTTGTCCGTCGGGATATCGTGTTTCGCGATTTCGCGATTCCTGTTGTAGTTATGTAAGGATTTCCAACACCCAATCTCCGATATGAAATTCCACGCGTAAATCCAATGGTCATATCTTTCTCACATCGAACGGTCTTTACAGACCCTGAGATTTCCCGAAGGAATCTCGTCCGTTCATCGGGACTTAGTCACATGCCAATGTCTCGACAGTATGGTCGGGATTATCATGACGAAAGTATGAGTTCTTGTCATCGGAACTTCCGAATCCCCGATCCTCGAAACGGGTATTCTCACAACACGTGGCCATCTCAAATCGGACGGTCCACGGCTGTTCCGGGGTTTCAATCATGGAAAGTCCTGATCCCTTGTTACCAGGACTCCCAATATCGCGATTCCCGATTTCTCTGAAATGGAAAATCTCACGACACGTGTCCTCCGTCTTTCGGATGGTCTAGATCTATTTCGGGATTTTGCCTTTAATCACTGAGGTTTGAACCTTCAGACACCTCCCGACAAATCCAATGGCTATCGAGTTTTCCGGTCGAAATCTGACGGCTTAGACGGTTGCTAACTAATTCAGGATTTCGCGTATTGCGATTTCCACACTTCTGTGCCATTTCCAAAGGAATTTTAATCCTTTACGCACATTTTTCCAGATCTAACAGTCATGAGGGCTCGCCTTCCCTCCTGATCAGATCCTAAGGTTCTAACACCATAGGTGTAGAGACCTGTCTCCCCCTGGCCATAGACCACATCGGCTGCGGTTTCACTGCACCGATAAACCTCCTAAGATCATAAGCGCGGTCAAGCAACTACTTGACACTCTGGAACAAACCAAGGTCCGAAATTGGCCATTCCAGGCCCAATTTCTTTCACATTCTTGGTCCAACGACCACTCCACTAGCCCATCTAGGCTCAGCGTCGAAACCTTGGCTTTGATACCAATTTGTAGCACACCTTTTTCGAAACTCTGGGCTTATTCGCGCTCTGATATCAATTTGTAGCACACCCATTTCGAAACTCTGGGCTTATTCGCGCTCTGATACCAATTTGTAGTGTACCTTTTTTCTTACCCAGAGCTTATAACGCACTATGTAACATTCTGTACACGCACTTTTACATAATTCGTACAGGCATTATATAATCACATGCATTCAAGTAAAGAAATACATTTAACTCAGAGTAAAATGTATAATTTACGGCTACGATTAAACAATCCATAGCATTTAACAATAATTCATATACACAGCGGAAATCATGATAATTGATGTAGCACATTCATGCAAAATGTGATAAGAACATAGTTAGATGCTTATCTTGTAACAGCGGTGAAATCCACCAACCAAGTGCAGGCCTTCCACGAACCTCCTAGCCTTAGACCACACTGCTCATCATCTCAACAGTGGGTCACCCCCGAGCTGGGACTGAGCTCCACCCCAAGGCAAGGAATCCTAGGCTAGGCTGAGGTTACANATATCTGGAAGGATTCTTCCCAAAGATGCCATCTTACGCCCACTACTACCAGACTCTCATTCCCCACATGTCTGTTCCGCCCGAGAGTATACACCTTCACACGCAAAGTCCATTGGTGCTAACCTCCCTTTCTGGGTCTCGACAACAGGCTGGATCAGGAAGTCTCAGAACCCGTAGCTGGTGCTGGGCACTCTCTGGAAGAAACCACTTCCCAGCAAGCTCTTTCACCTGGGAAGAGTTGCTCACAGGCCTGACAACCTGCCTCTTCCAACCACAGTCGCCTCCCTCACCAGAAGAGAGGTCATACACAAGCTCATCACAAAGCTTACTCTGGCTAGTATTCCACGCGCATTCCAGCAATGCGTGGCCGTAACAACCAATTGGGAAAAACAGACACGCGCTTCCCAAACAGGTTCAACAATCACGGGATAGTCTCACGGTTTTGGTTTCGGGATTGTATGAGGGGTGCAAAGATCCCACGTGCAAGTTCCAACTGCTCAGACTGAGGATGTACCGGCTATCTCCCAAATCAACACAGGATTTTTACCACCTTTAGGGCTGTACCAGGGTATTCTTACAGAGATCAGACGGGTTCACGCTCAGACGGTCAGTAGAATGGAGATGCTCCCCCTCACATGGTTCATCTTGGCTATTATATTTGCATGCACCAGGGTTGACACTTGTCACCCTGGGAACTGCATGCGTTCCCACAACATGCATCCCTTTTGCACATTTTCCCCTTGCCAGGAACTTAGGATAAAAATAAAATACACATGTATTTTGGGAATAATATTAAAATATTATTCCCAGGCTTAAGCCCCCTAGGCTCAAAAATTAGCCCCTTTTTCCCACCTTCTAGCCCCTAATCCCTTGCCCATTCTTTGGACGCTCATTCCCCCTTCACTCATTCATTGTGGTCGGTCTGCACCTGGTGTTGTTTATATTTCATTAATCATTCTACATACATACAAGTACAACAACAGGCTCCTGGCCTTCATCACTTAGGCTCCCTGACCTAACAAACACATAAGCCTACCAGCTTATACAAAACTTGGCTCACCAGCCTATAGAACATGTTTACAATTCATTTCATATATCATGATTTGCAATGGGGCTCGGCCTTGGGGACACTACATAATTGCTAAGAATTAAGCAGTGAGCTACAAGCTTATATATATATATATATAATAATCTTGGATTACATTTTGAAAACATCATGTAATGAATAGAAGACTAATAAATGAATAAATGAGTATGTTTGATTGAGTATACTTGGTTGAAGCCCTGATAAGAAAAGGTAGCGAGGCCTTAGAGATAACTCAATTGGTCTGAAAAGTCCTAGGCGATGTAGAAAGAATTGGAAGAAGGGGAGAGCCCTTAATTATTTTCTTTCTGAGTATTATGTTTTCTCTAGGATGAGAAAGTTGGTACGTTGATGAAAGTAAATGTTTTGACACCATAATGATGATAGTCGTATTGCGGTAGAAACAATTGAGATTTGTTTGTGTTGCACTCATGAAAACATTAAGGATAATGTGATGAAGTGCATAAAGATATGCTAGGACATGTCTGAAAATGCATTATTGTCTTAATGGTTTGCATGAACTTTTGAAAGAAAGTTATATGCCTTGGATACCCAAGTAGGGTATGATTCAGGAAGGAGAACTTGAATGATGGAGGTGTGAACCTTTGGTAGTAAGGATTGTTTGTAATCCTTGGAAGAATTCATGAACTGATATGTCATGAATGCATTGACCAATAAAGGAATGCTTAAAGGAATTTATGTGAAAACTTGATTTTCGTGAGTGATTATTTAAGGTCATGATTGATTCAGAGCATAAAATATGGTTCTCCTAAAATAATAAATATGGACAAAGAATCCATATGGTAATAAGTTGGAAGAATTTCAACACACCTTGGAGAGAGTGCCTAACCTGAAAACTGATAATATGAAATCGATACAAGGGCGCATTATGTGTGAATGTGTCCATGGACATTAACACATTGATTAAATTCACTTAACGTTGAATTGCATCTGGAAAGGTTGGTATACGCAACTGATGCATGTGTAAGAAATGGAATTTATTTTTTCTTTATATCATCGAATAGATAAAAGTGATTTGATTGTTAACATGCATAATTTAAGGATTGTTTGTGATGTCGTTATAGAGGTGCAGTGAGAATATATGTGCATGGGAAACTAACAATTTGTTTGATTGATTGAAGTTGAAAGTGCAGGAAGAAAAGAGTCTTGGATATGGCAATTCTATAAGTCCATAACTAAGACTAATTACCTGCCGAGCCAAACCACAAGGAATGGTATTTTCTTTGAAGCGAATGAATTTGATTCTTAGTGTGCATAGTCTTGAAATTGTTTGTGAACCACTGCAAGTTTGCAATGAAAATATAATGTGCATGATAACTAACAATTTGTTTGGCTAAGGAATGTTGAAATTGCAAGAAGCAAAGAGTCTTGGATATGGAAATGTTGTAAGACCATAAGGAAGACCAATTGCCTGCTGAGCCAAACTACTATGGGGAGGAAAGTCCCAAGCTTGTGAATCTGTTCCCTGTGTGGAACAAATCTGAAAACAAAACGTGGAATTTGGGAATCTGTGGGTGATAGATTTGCAAGAAAATTTTGAATTTAAAATTTATGATGATGTCTCATGAATTTATGTATACCTGTGATATCGGTGAGAGGAAAAAATCTGTCCAGAAAGGACATATGAAAGCTGTCAAGCTGAAAAGCATGAAAACTGGCTACTGCTGAGCCATGAGAACCCCGTGGTAAGACATGACCACGTAGAATATGTTGTGCTAAGGTAACACAAGCTGAAGGGATGCCTCGTTAGAGAAAGTCTAAGGGACGCCTCAAATGAAAGGCTCGATGAAGTCTCTGGAATTCCTCATGTGCGAGAAATCCTTGGAAAGGCTAGATGGATCACTTGAGGGACTATATAGCAGAGGAGGGGATGCCTGAGCCTGGGCCTAGAGGGTGAGTGGCCACAAGGATTAGGAGACTTTGATAGTTCTTGTAAATTATTGGTTGGTATCATGCACACAATGGGTATGTCTAGGAAAAACAATGAGCCTGGATAACAAGACAACCATGTGGATACAAATCCAAAAACTGTGCAGATGAGTATTGTGCTAAATTGTGAATTTTTTCTAGAATTTCATGCAACAATAAAATGCTTTTGCATGAAACTATGATTAATGTGCTTGTTGTCCAATAATTATTGGATACATGCATATCCATTTTTGTTTACTTCTGGATATACAAAGCACATTGATAGATAGAACATCGATGACGATGTTCCTTTAAGGGGGAGGGAATTGTAACACCCTGTTTACCCCAGTTTGTAAATATAACTATATTGGACAAGAGACTATGGAAAAATCAATATGTGTGAATGTTTGATTTGATGAACCTTTGTTTACAAGGTCAAAGAATGTTATTTCTATTATTAATAGAAAATGGATAAGTGTTGCATAACTGTTGAAAGGGAGGTTTTCCAGGAGAGACCACATATGCTATGAAAGAGATGGTGAGGGGAACCTATAATGGTTGAGATAAACCCCACCAAAATAGTACTTTGCTGTATTTAATTTCTCAAGATCAGAACAACCCTCTGACCCAGGAATGAGTTACAGTTAAGCTGGTAGGTGGGAAGACTTCCTCAAGAGTTAATGACAGAATGGGGAAAAACGCCCATATGTAAGGCTTCCAGACTTGACCAAAGACTGGGAATTAGGGCCACACACAATCTTGCAGAGGAAGGAAACAAAGGAAGGTGTGGTGGGTAGAGGAAGACCTTTGAAGAGTGCAGAGATGAGAGACTAGGCTCTCGGGTTCGAGGGAGAACTTTGAAAAAGAGTGTGTTTGGATTGTAGGAAATAAAGACTGAGTTGGGAGAAGGAGAGTAACCTTCATCCCTATCTATGACTGAGTCGGGAGAAGGAGAGTAACCTTTGTCCCTATCTATGACTGAGTCAGGAGAAGGAGAGTTATAGTCATCCCTATCTATGACTGACAGGATAAGGAGAGTAACCTTCGTCCCTATCTATGACTGAGCTGGGATAATGAGAGTAACCTTTGTCCCTATATATTACTGTGCCGAGAGAAGGAGAGTAACCTTCACCCCTAAATTTCGATGAGCAGGAAGAAAATATTCAATCTCAAAGCATCGGGGTCTAGATCAGGGGTGGCCAGTGGTAAATCCATTAGGAGTGACTGAGGCTATGGTTCGGTGGAAACATGCACCCCTTTAAGCAATCGCATCACGTCTTCTGGTTCTGATAAGTGTTTTCATACTTTGTGTATTGAACTGAAATAATGGATGAATGCATGGGTTTATATATATGTATCTATAAGTGGTTTATGTGTGGAATGGTCATGATATGTGTATGCATTTATATCCTTGTGAACTTATGCTTATGACTGATATTCTATATGCCCCAACTTAGCCTTTGAGGCACATTGGGACATAAGCCTGGAGGACGTCTGCGATAGGAGATATCGTGTCAATCTGACCCTGTCCATCTGAAGAGGATATATCTTTCAAAATCCTTACTATGTGACTGAAATGTCATGCCTAAGACCTTAACCATTTCATGATAAAGCTCAAGAAGCACAACGAGGTTCAAGCTTTGAAAGGGGAGATATTTGTTTTTGGAAGATGAGTGGACGAGATCTGTTCGGGAGGACCCATATGACCAACACCTAGGAACCTTAGGCTAATCCTAAGGGGGCTAAGTCCTCCTAGCTTCAGAGCTCCCGAAGTCCATGACTTTGGAGTATTACCGACCTTACTAGCCCTAAATTCGTCGAAGGTAACCGAGAGATTCGGTTACTAGCAAGTTGATTGATAATGAACGGTTTCCCTAGTGGTTAGGTGAACCTATCTTACCATCTAAACCGAGATCCAACTACCCATGGTGAAGTAGCATGAACCACCGATGAAGAATGTTTGGGAGTCCACTCAGCCATTATATCTACACTGAGATAACTTCGACGATGTTCTACTCTGGGAGGATGGATATGCTATACCATCAAATTCCCTGAATGCCAAAGTAATGAAGTAAAAGAGAGCCATAGATTTGGGGAGATCGTTTGGAGCTCTACCTACCATCTGATCATTTAGGAGGAGGGACTCACACATGGTATTTTGGTGATGTCCTGCTTCGGGAAAATGGAGTGGAAGTGAAGCCAAAACCCTCGAAGGACGGAGCCACGAAGTGACTAGGATCATTGATTTTATTGGATTACTTAGAAGGGGGTGAATCAGTAATAGAGAAATTTAATCCTTTTTAACCATATAATCCAAGTGTTATATCAATGAATCATTTTCATCCAATAACTGCAGAGTAAATAAGCAATGAACAAATGAACAAACATACACATACACAGTACACTAGTTTTTTACATGGAAACCCAAATTGGGAGAAAACCACATAATGATTTTTCTTATATGTCTTGAATAATTACATTCATTGGAAGCACCAACTTCCTTTGTTTTCCAGCTACAACTGGAAGGAGGCTCCAACCCCCTAGTTTCTCAGGATACAACCTGAGGGAAGCTCCAACTCCCCAATTCTCTGGCTACAACCAAAAGGAGGCTACAACCCCCTGTGTTCTTTGTCTACAACTGGAAGGTGGCTACAACCACCTGTCCTTGCCCCATCCTGCCACCCTAAAGTAGAAGTAGAATGACGAAACCACTGTCAACCTGTCACTATGAGATATACCGTTGTAAACCTGTACCAATAAATCTGAACCATGCATCAACCTGTACCTCAACCTGTAATCAACCTGTACCATAAACAAGTGCATCAACCATACACCAACCTTTACCAAATAACCTGTAATCAACCTGTACCATAAACAAGTGCATCCAACCATGTACCAATTATGTACCAATCATGTGTCAACTACTCATCAACTACAACTCATCAATATGTACCA
>JASDQU011378177.1:13044-28802 GCA_032191745.1 Picea mariana | reverse complement strand
CATTTGTACCTGCTGCTATAGTGACTGGACGAGCAGTTTTCAGAGGAGATTTGGAGATTCGGGGAGGACGAGGCATCCGATTGACGTGTTGCGAGTATCAGGTTAGTGGTCTGATCATCCTGCATAGAAATAGGTTTTCAATTTGTGGGCAGGGCTTGTACGGGGGGCCGTACAGGGGTATTTAGGGGATGTGGGCCTCCCATGCGAGGGCGAACCATTGAGAGGCACGTAAGCATGAATTCTTGTACACCGATCATACGTGCATGGGTGCGCGATATGAGGAATTTAAGGCACGCCCTAGGGGCGTGCCTGTGAGTTGAACAGGCACACATCAGTGCGCGCCTGTAGGTGTGACAGGCGCGCATGGATGCACGTCTGAAAAATGAATAGGAACGCGTAAGGGCATGCCTGTGACGTGAACAGGTGTGCACTAATGTGCTCCTGTTCGGTGTATAGGTGCGCATATATGCGTGCCTATGCAATGAATAGGCGCGCATGAGTGAGTGCCTGTGGGAACAAAAACCGCGCCTAGGAGGCAAGGTTGAAGGGTAAAAAAACCGAGTCTTTTTGATGCTGTTGATGGTTATCTGAGCTGATATAGGACTCTATGTTGGTTGCAGGTGGTCAGCAGTGACGATGCCAGTGCGGTGGTGAGAGTGAGACTGGGCCCAGTTGCGAGATGTTGTTGCTATTGAGGAGCCTGGGGTGAGAGCGACTTTAGCAACCTGTGGGTTGCTAAAGTTCTTTGAGTGCCCGTTGATACAGGCATAGGAGTATTTACTACAGTTCCTACTCCAGATGTGGAGTCCGGAGCTGCACTGCTTCCTCATGCGAGGAGAGCAGATCCCCTTCACTATGGTGGAGGATGTATATTTTCTGACTGGGCTCCCCTTTCGGGGAATGCCCATACCGGAAGAGCCTGTGCTGCTGAGGGATATAGCCCTTGCGATGATTGGCAAGCGATACTGCTCAGGTGAGAACTTCATGTCGGGGAATGATGCTACATGCACGGATGATAGCGCAGTTGGATCGTTGTCGGTCCACAGGTACAGGAGAGTTCGCTTTTGGGTCTATCCTAGTAGCCTAGTTTTTGGAGAGGGTGCCGATGTTGTGCCTGAGGGTTCTGCTGGAGATGTCGAGGGCACGAGAGCCACATTTGAGGTGGTGGTCTATAGTTTTGGTTCGCCACGGTGGTGGCGAAGGTGGCCACTATTTTTCAGCAGATGCGGCACAGATATGGCGGCAGATACCGCAGGTAGTACTTCGGTACCCCTATGCTGGGGTTGACTTCCGGGGTGACCCGAATATGGTGCTGTCTCCAGGGGAGGTGTTTGACCATCGAGGTAGATTTAGTATTGTGTATGTTTTTGATTTATGTTGTCTTTTGAGATATCAGTCCATATGTATGTGATATAGATGCTGATGCTATCTGTTTGTTTGTTTTTTTGTGCATGTGCAGATGTGGCACCTCGCGGGCGCGAGGTGGAGATGCAGAGAGCGTTGGCTCATCGAGAGCCGGAGAGACTACCGCATGGAGAGAGACATCGATGGGATTATGCCGCGGGGTGACCAGCAGATCCCGAGAGGGTAGTGAGGAGGCGTCGGTTCGATGAACCTGGTGTGAGGCCATCACACGCTCCTCTGGTAGCGGTTGGAGTAGATTTTGATGACATACGTCGTTGTCTGGATACGGTGTTGCAAGATGTACCTGAGGGCATGTGGATGCGTATCTAGGATGAGAGCTTCCTGGAGCAGTGTGTGGGGGTGCCGCCACCATGGCGGGCCATAGTGCGGCGAGCAGCAGTGCTTGCTGCGATGACGAGTGGACGCCTGTTGCCGAGGTAGGAGGGTCCTGTGAGTGGTCCTCCACCACCGCCTGGGGCAGGTGGTGGTGGGCCACCACCTCCTCTTGAGGGAGGAGCAGGTGGGGGTGCAATAGAGGCACCATGACTGATGTTTGATGCACATTTTTGTTGTTTATAGGCTGGTGAGCCGGTTTTTGTACCAAGGTGCTGCATTGGCCTGCAGATACATGTATTTTTGTATGTAAACATTTGGATGGCCCAATGGGCCTTTTATATATACATGAGTATACATATTTTGAGATCCTGAAGTTGTCTACATGTTTTTGTTGATGTTTTTGCTGATGTCTATTCCATATATATGCTATAACAGGATTTGTGAGATGTTTATGTATGTGTAGCTTGATGTGATATATGCCAATCTAACACTATGTTAGCTAGGTGATATGTTGTTTGATTCAATTGTCTTGGAATATGTGTAAATGTAATGGAATCAAAATATCGAGATGATTGTCTAACCTGCAGGTATTTGTGAAAGAGGCACGGATTGCGTACATGGTATACATTGTTGCGCTGGAGAACGACTAGTTGAGAGTCAAGGAAGACGCTAAGGTGACGAATATGATGACGTTGGGCATCGGCCAGGAGGCCAATGACCGCACTGTATTCAACTTGGTTGTTGGTTGCTGGTCCCAAACATATGCTGCTTGAATGTAGCATTTCATGTGAGGGGGTGTAGAGAGCCCAAGCAGTCGAAGCGAGATTTTGTGTCCAACGGCTGGCGTCGTTGGCATAACCGATGTGGTAAGCTGGTGGAGGAAGCATCTATCAATAGCACAAAGGATAGTTTAGATGAGAGGGGAGGAGAAAAAAGATTAAAAACACTAGAAAAGAAATAACCTAAAGTAGAATGACTACTTTTAAGAATAAAATTTCTTGAGATACAACCCATTGACGGGTTCTTTGAGAGAGAGGCCTTCAGGAGAGGCCAGGATGTATGCGCCTTTGGTGAGGAAATCTTGGATAATGTAAGGGCCATGCCAAAGTGATTCAAACTTGTCATGGCCAAAGGTATCATGAGCGATATCATAAGCCAGGACGAGGTCGCCTTCGCGAAATGAGCGAAGGTTGACATGGCGATCAAAAGAAGCCTTGGATCATTTTTTAGCTGCCTCGTTGTTCTGTAAGGAAGATCGACGATCTTCATCCAGAGACTCTAAGTTCAGCAAGCGCTGCTCCATTGGAGCAATGTCAGGTAATAGCTCAATTGCGGTATGGATGGTGGGAATTTCGCACTCGATGGGAAGAGTTGCCTCAACCCCATGGACTAAATGAAATGGCGTGAAACCTGTAGCGGTCTTTACTACCATTCGATAAGCCCATAGTGTGGAAAATAACATATGATGCCAATTGGTTTTATGTTTATTAACCGTGCGTTGTAACATGGTCTTGAGGACTTTGTTCACTGCCTCGACCTGTCCATTTGACTAAGGGTAATATGGTGAGGAAAACTCGTGAGAGAAGCCTAACCGAGATGAGAGTTCGACGAAGATCTCATTCTCGAAGTGTTTCCCATGGTTGGAAATAAGTTGGAGTGGTACTCCAAAATGGGATATGACGTGGTTAAAGAAAAAAAGCATTGCAGTGTCAGCGGTGTTGTTGAAAGTGGGCATAGATTCAGCCCATTTGGTAAGTAATCAACGGCAACAACAATGTATTTGTGACCATTGTTGGAGGGGGGATTACAAGTCATAAATTCGATGCCCCATTTACAAAAGGGGCCTACAGTAATGACAGGGTGAAGAAGAGCGGGGGGAGCGCGGGCTTTGTTGGCATAGAGCTGACATTGCTCACATCATTTCACGGCATGAATGCAATCGTGAAACAGGGTAGGCCAAAAGTAACTGGCTCAGATAATCTTTTGAGCAGTGGATATACTAGAAAGATGGCACCCACATGCGCCACTGTGGCATTCGTTTAAGACTCTGTCGGCCTCGTCAATAGTCAGGCAGTGACGAAGAATGGTGTCGACGCCCCGCCGGTATAGGATGTCTCTGATGAGGAGATAACGGGGGGCCTGATGGCGAATACGCCGACAATCATCTCATGATAGGTGGTTACCGAACTTTTGAGTTTGTAGGTAGACGAGAAGGTCTCCATACCAAGGATCATCTGAAGCGATGTAAAAGAGATGTTAGTGAGGAAAGTCGGTGTTGACGAGGGCACTGGTGGTGTCAGAGGGGAGGGTCGTGACAAGTTTGGCGAGAATGAGGGTCTTCTTACTCTTAGGTGTTGAAAACTCGAGGTCGTACTCCTGAAGGATAACGATCCATCGAGCGAATTTGTCATTGACTTGGCGATGGCTAAGCAAGTATTGCATAGGGTTGGAATCTGCGACGACTTTTGTGGTGTGAAGCAAAATGTAATGGCGCAGTTTCTGGACTGCGAGGACAACTACAAGAGCAAGTTTCTCTTCGTGTTTGTACTTCAAGGGTGGTCCTAAGAGGTTCTTACTAACGTAGTAAATGACGTGTTCACAATTTTCATCTCCGAGCTGGACGAGGACGCCGGCTACTGATACAGTTGATGCTGATACGTAGAGGATGTAGTTGCGATTGTAATCAGGTGCACTAATTAAAGGTGCATTTGAAAGCACTACTTTAAGATCATCAAATGACTGTTGGGCATAGTCATCCCAATGAAAAGGGATGTCGTGACGTAGTAAGTGGAGGAAACCGTGTGCGTGTATGGCGTAATCGGGAACAAAGTATCTAAGAAAGTTAGCTTTTCCCTATAGACTTTGAAGTTTTTGTAAATTCCGAGGAGGTGGAATTTCGGTGATAGCTTTGACTTTGAGGGGGTCCACAGTAATACCGCTTTGGGAAAAAATAAAACCGAGGAGGCGTCCGGCGGTGATGTAGAATACACACTTGAGAGGATTCAAGTGGATGTTGTACTGACGACATTGTTGAAAGATGATTCGTAAATCATCGAGATGTTGGGTGCGTTTCTTGGATCGAGCTGTGAGGTTGTCCAAGTAGGCAAGGATGATTGCAGCTAGATCGTGGAAGATGTATGTCATCTCCCATTGGAAAGTTGCGCTGGCATTTTTTAGGCCGAAAGGCATGACACGATATGCAAAAGTACCCCATGGGGTAATGAATGCGGTTTTATACTGATCGACTGGGTGAATTTGAATTTGGTTATAGCCAGAGAATCCGTCCATAAAGGAGAGAGCCTCGTGGCCGGTGCAGTCGTCGATAATTTGGTTGATGAAAGGTGTTGGAAAGTTGTCTTTGGGACATGTGTTATTGAGATTGTGAAAGTCTGTGCAAATGCGAATAGTGCCCTGTTTTTTGTCGACAGGTACAGGGTTGGAAACCCATGAAGTATAAGCGATGGGGTAAATAAATGTGGTCGTACGTAATTTTTCAATTTCGGCTTTGATAGCTGCGGCCTTGGATGGGTGTAGTGGTTGCTGTTTTTGGCGAACTGGTGTGATGTCAAGACAGGTGTCAATGCGTTGCTCGACAATAGAGGGATCGAGGCCAGGCATTTCCATGTATGACCAGGCAAAAATATCCCTATATTCCTGGAAGAGGGCTTTATATGCGGCGATTTCCTTAGGATTGCAAGCAACTCCAATGATGATTTCTTCGACGATGCCACTTTTAATGGAAATGTCGATTTTGATGGTGGGGGAAATGTTGGCCATATTACCTTCTTCAAAAGCGTCGGGGGCAAGAATGGGATTGTTGAACCAATCTATAGGTTGTGACGGGATAAAATCTTTGGTTTCGACCGCGTAAATGGGGTTTTGGTTAGGAGGCATGAGGGCTTCCTGTGGAAAGAAGAGTGCACGATGATGTACTGCATCCCAGGGAGAGTCCGTGCGGTGTATCTCTTCCAGTATTTCCTCGTCGCATTGGAAACGTCAGAAATATAAGGGATCGTGAAGAGTGATCTCTGTGATAGTGTGATTGCCCCCTGATGAAGAAGCAGGGGGGGCAATTCTAGGAGATGGTGAGGGTGCACTCGACATAAACCATATGTTGAAATACTGAGGGGTACCCGTGGTGGTTGGGTGGAGAGTGTTCGTAGGGGAATGAGCAGGAGAGTTGGGGGGGTTGCGGGGTAAATCCTCAAAAATCTCATTTAAGAACCATGGAGGCGTTGGGAGTGCCTCGAGCTCAGGAGAAATGACATGAAGATCCGCTAGTGACGAGGTAAGATCATTGGTCGTCTCTACGGGTTGCTGAAGCAAGGCCAATTGGCGTTGCCTATATTCTAGGATCATAGGACACTGGTATGTAAAATGAGCTAATGAATCGCAGAGAGAGCAAGGGTATCTCATGTGTTCATTGACTGAAGTCGTGACATAACGGATGTCAGTGATATTTGTTGGAGAGGATGTAGTAGGGCGTGGGTTCTTCTGGAAGTTCTGGCATACGACAACTAATGTCTGTCGGAAGTGTGGCAGTGCTGGGCAATGATGGGTATAATGGTCGTACTCTGAACAGATAGCACAAGCATATTTAGTCCTTATCCATTTACTACTGGAAGGGGTGGTGGTAGTAGTGGGACTAGCAGTAGTGACGGGTGTTGTGGGAGTTTGATTGGGGGGGATTAAATTCCGTAATTCAGGTAGTGATGGGAAATTGTTGGTTTGGTGGCCCTCTTTTTCACATAGGGTGCAAGGTGGTGGGATGCAGAGAGGAAGTGGAGCGGTGGGATCCTTCTTCTTTCTCCTGCCCCCAACGGTAGCAGGGGGGTTAGGGAGTATGGGGGTAGTGGGGGTAAGGACGGGAATCGTCATGGGGAGGCCTTCCTGTGGAGGAAGGGATGGGTGAGGGACCATCTTAGGTGGATGTAAATACCACACTGGTATTTCTAACACCATATTAGGTAGTGTGAGCGTTGTGGCTACCTGAAAAGCTTCTATACCGGGTGGAGAGTAAAAGAAGGGAATTTGGGTGAGGGGTTGGGGAATGGTCTCCCAAATGGGACTATGCCCCTGAGGGGATGTGGATTTGTGGACTATTGGGGTTGATGAGTGTGTAGGAGGCTCCGGTGGGAGTTGATCTGCGACTATTGAGACGTCAGGAATGACTGAAGCCTCCTGAGGAGGACTTGCATCCTTTGTGTGAGTTTCGTTAGATGCGATGATGCAGACTTGATTAGCAGGGTGAAGGAGCGGTGGTGCTCCATGGTATGTTCCTAACAAGGATGGATCTTTAAAAATTCCAGGACCCATCTTGACGAGTGGATATGTGTCTTGGTTGGTGCGGATAAGAGGAAGAATGTTATCGAGATTGGCAGATGGATTAGGCTCATAATGTGAGACTTGGTCGATGGTTACGATCTTCCCGTTGTGGGGGAACATGATTGTCCAAAAGACGGAAGATACCACTGTCTTCATATAATACATGTAGCTACATCCTAACAATATATTGTAATCGAGTGGAGCGTCGATAACTTCAATGTCAATGAGAATAGTTTTACCCACGAGTTCAACGGGGACATTTTGGAAGAGCCCTTCGGGAGATGTTGGTCATCCGTCATAAGCTCGTAATGTGATGGCAGAGGGTATGAGTTCCAAGGAATCAAGTTTCTTCCATACTATTTTGGACATGATGCATGTAGATGCACCTTCATCGATGATACACCGATGAACGGTGATGTTCCGTATTTTCACTGGTATTTGAATAGCGACCAGGGCGGGAATACGAGGTTCGCTACTGTCAATATCAAAGGTGATGAGTCGAGTATCTGCAGGGTCGACTACTGCCAAGGCAGAAAGTAGTGATTTCCGCTGAGTAGGGCAAGTCTGGAGGACTTCCAAGACTGACATGGCGGCCGGGGATTGTGCTAAGTCATCTACCAAACTATAGTTATGAGTTGCCCTAGCCTGTGGGTTATGAACATTCGTGCGCAAGGGGATGTAAGGGATGCGTAATGGTGGTTCGGCAGAAGGGAGAGGGATTACCAATGGGGGTCCTGTTGGTGTAGGATTTGTCTCTGGAGAGATAGGAGTAGACTCAGCTGGTGTATGATACTGATGATTACGTGTTTGCAGAAGGATTTCTTCCTCACTGGTGAGGAGAATTGTACGCTCTGCTGGATTGTTGGGGTTGTGATATTGTCCCACTTGAGGTGGGGGATGTTGTGTGTCCTGTTGGGTGTTTATCACACCTTGATGTGGGATAGGATTTTGCAGCACGGTAGGAGGGGGTTGTTGCGCGTATTGTTGTGGTGCCTGCTGAGGGGTAGGTTGTGTAGGAGAAGGGGGAAGGCTTCCAGAGTCTTTCAACCATTTGAAATCAGTGATTTGGGGGCAATGGTGAGTGTAATGACTGAAATCACCACAAAGGGCACAAGGGAAGGTGGTTTTAACATTATTTTGCCCTTGGCGTTTGTTGTTATTATTGCCCCCTTGGGGGTTTTGGTTCCCTTGGTTCTGGTTGCCCTCGGTGGGTTGGTGCTATGGGGGTTGATTCTCGCCTTGACCAAGGTTGTTTTTATTCCTATTCCGTCCTTTCTTCTTGGCATTGTTCGATGGATGAGTTGGATTGGTTGTGTTCAACTGTTCAAAATTTTGGTATTGTTGAGCAGTAGAAGGTTGAACAAAGTTTACCCCCACATGTGGGTGTGGGGGAGCCATGGGTTGTGGAGGACCAGGAAACGGGAAGTATGGATTTTGTGGTGGTACCGATCCATAAGGTACATAGGAAGGCATAGTGCTTTCGCTAGTACTATAAGCTGATGGTGAGGGAGTAACACTAGTGGCTGGAAGAGGTGGATGTATGGGAGGTGCCGGTGGTGGTCCACTGATAGGTGGAGGTATAGAAATAGGGTATGACTGTTGATAAGGGGGTGGGGGGTAATAAGAAGTGCCCCCATATATCGGCGGGTATTGAGGTGTTTCATACATCGGTGGTGGTTGGGGTTGTGGACCAAGGTGTGTGGTGGCACCTATTAGTCCGTCTATTGAGTGAGACATCCCAGGTTTATCTTGACCAAATGGCACAGGTTTTGGAAGATCAGGAAGTACCATGTATAAGTATCCTGACTATGCATAGATGAGGTCATACTATTGGGATTTACTGATGGCTTCCTCTTCAGATTGTAGGAAGGTAGAAGCTACATCCTTTCCAAGGAGAGAGACAAGTGATCTAAGAAACCAGTCGAGACAATGTTGCTTGGTGGTTTCTGCTTTACACAAACTACGTCGCCTATGCCACTCATGAATGTGGTTAGCGATATGTGTGGATGAGGTTTTTTTGAAGTTAGACAGTAGTTCTAGACCATTGTCATGGCGGATGGGTAGTTGGAAGAAGATCAAGAATGCTTTGGCCAATGACTCAAAGGTTGTGTGAGACCCTGATTTTTCTTCGACATACCATTTGGCTGATGGGCCAGTGAGTGTGCGTTGAAATAATCGCAGTCTGATGGAATCATCCATAATTCTATTGGAAGAACACCATAGATGAAAGGTCATGACATGGTTGGCGAGGTCATCCCCTGCCTTCCCTTCAAATTTTGGTATGTCTGAAGGAAGTTTTGTTGGCATTGCAGGCCATGTTGCGTCATGCAATATAGGATCATTGGTGAGTTTGGTAATATCCGGTATGTTAGAGAGGCCAAATATGGCATCTGTAGTGGGGTGGGAGGGTTAGCTCCAGCCATGGTGTGTTGTGAACTTGACCCTTGATGGGGACTAGGTGGGTTGGTGCTACCTCCTTGAGAGGAAGTGGGTCCCCTACTTCCGTGCAAAGGCGAGCGAGTGAATGGATGACCTTGGGAAGTTGACCGAAGTAATGTAGAACCAAGCAATGCTGATCCTAAGATGGTAGCACTCACAGGAGTGTGTGAAGGAGGTACCGATGAGCGAATACGACCAGATACTCCCCCTAAGATAGGAGGGAGGTTGAGCAATCATCGTGAAAGACGGGGGTTCTATGGTTCCCCTATGATGTCAGACTAGTTGTGTGAATGTGTGCAAAAAGTAGTGGGAGAAATATAGAAACAAGAGTCTTTTTCTATGACTGTTTACACAATATATATATCCAAATCAAACTATAATCAGATGTGCATCATACATAAAATGTGAAAGCAGCATATATATGTGGGTAAGAGGGTTTTGTCTGTGTGGGGGAATCAAAAATAAAGAAAATACTTGTGTCCTAGAAGACGTAATGTCCTTCCTCTCAAATAGCACTGGACCTTCCAATAGTACTCAACAGTGGGGTCTGAAGTCACCGGAAGAGAAACTAGTGAAGGATGAAATAATTGGTTATAATGAGGGGTAGAGGGGGCATATCCCGAAAGAGCTGGTGATATTTCCCAATAGCCACACAAAATCCAATCAAGGTGCAACTGCAACCCACAATTGCCACCTGGGTAGATGTCCTAAAATTGGTCACTAGGTACCTCGGTCAAAGTGCGGCATTTAGATTTTCGGCCTAAGAAATGGGTCACGGGCTAGATCCCATCCAAGAGGTGGGTGCCTCAAGGGGGGACGCATAGAACAATCGGACCTCGGCCTTCGACCCTTCACGAGTATCTCCCTGCCTTATGGTGATTGGAACACTTGACTTGGAGGATTTGAAGTTCCCTATTTGACAACCTCTATTTTTTGAAAAATGTGAGAACCAGATAATGGGGAGTTATTTGGATGCCTATCCCCGAAATCCTACCTAGACTAAAAAATTTCTTTTGGCACCTCCTGTGGAGGAAAACTTAGTGAGTTTTTAGAAAGATTTTAGATGAAGTTGTTTTTTGAGGCTGGGGGTGAGAACCAACCTCGTTTGATTAAAAGTGGGAGTGGATAGTCCTGTCAAGAAAAGATGGGGTATTTTCGGAATCCCTTTGGAAGAAACTTACTTAGACCTCCACATTTCAAGACGAAACTATGTGAGTGATGGGTGACTTTTTTGTGTGAGTGAAAGTGTGCCAAGTTTTAGTTAATTATATGTCACCTTGTTGCATGTGGACTTCGCTTGGTCCTTACAAGAGTTTGATTACCTAATTAGCTAGATGTCTTTGGTACAACCTTGAAAAATTCAAAAGCCCTAGGAAGCTAGAATGTGGACATGTGGGTCTGTTACTATCCTTTAACCTATGTGTGAGGTAATCTAGAAAAAGCTTGAAACTATCCTAGATTGAACATGTGGGCATGTATGGGCCCGTTACAAACCTTTAAACTCTCCTAGTGTTTTGATCTAAGAAAGCAAAATTCCAACCACTATTCTATCTTTGTAGCATGTGGGCATGTATGGGCCCGTTACAAGTTTAAAATGTGTTTGAAAAATAAAACTAATACGGGTCCCAAGAAGGGCCGTTGTCCTCTCCTAAAGGTTTTTAAACTTTGTTAAGGGAGATGAGATTGTTTTCACAATCTTTTTCTAATTCTCAAGATCGCTTGAAGGCGCAAGAGAAGAGCATACTCAAGGATTGTTACTTCAACTTCTAGTCCCAAATGTGAGTTAAATGTGATTAAATATGATTGTCCACTTATGCTTGTAAGTCAAAACAAGCCATCCATGTGGCAAAAAGAAAAGAAGGGAAATTGATTTTTATCCTCCTAAGTGCCTATGTGTGTTTTAGACTAACCCCTTTATATGATGAGGGGATTTAAGTGTAGTGTGGCTTTACAGCATTTTTGACATCATATTTAAGAAGGCAGATGGCCTTCCCCGCATCCAAAGAACTCACGAAGTGAAATTTTTGTTCAAAATGCACGGCCCCTAGTGTAGACAGGTGCGCACAGAGCACAGGTGTGTGAGAATAAATGAGTCAGAAAGCGCATGCGTGTAGAGAAAGGCCGTTATGAAAGCGCATGCACACACGATGCACGTCTGTGGGGTGGAATACCCGCGCACCTGTGACAAACGACCAAGAAAAAAAATCTGGATGGATTTCTCTCAATTCTCCTATGAATTGACTGGTTAGCAGGTCGACAGAGGCCGGTTTGTTCACCTGCAGGTTAAACAAACTAAAAGGAAAGCAAAATAAACCCAAATGAGGGAGGAATTTGATACCTATCCCCAGTACGGTCGCCAATCTATTTGCACCCTTTTCGTCACCTTGGTGAGCAAATAAGAGGTGCTTACATGCCCAGTTGGGTCTTGCTGAGCATGACAGCTGTAGAGGAAAGAGTTAGAGAAAGAAAAACAAAACTATAAGCAAGAATTAAACTAATACAAACTAAAATCATAAGCATATGGGTAGAGAAATAACAAACACAAAAAGACCAATATCACTAATTTTTTAGGCTGATCTATTGATGAAATCAAAGCACAATGAAGAAAGGGGACTATGAGTCCCTTCTTCCTCCAAAGGAAGGCTCTTTGACCCTCACAAGCTTGCTCTCCTTTCAACAAAAAAATGAAAATGGTGATGAAAGAACTCCTAGCACATCCACTCAATGGAGAGGTGGATTGCTCAATGAAATGGTGCCAATGTGTTATTGCCAAGGAGTGAGTCCTTAAAACAATCTAGGCAGCATAACATTACATGAAATTCCTTGAGAAAATGAGGTTTCTTCATGGATTTTTATAGCATTGCAATGGGTTATTGTGTAATCCCTTTCTAGTGTGAAAAGAGGCTTTTTAGGGCTTTATTAGGTCTTTGACCAGCCTACCATGCGGATTCAACTCACATTTGAGGGTCAAATCAGCTTGGGAGATGATCCATAAGTGGTCGGGAGGCTGACCAATTCAATAAATGCGTCGTTTAGTAGGTGCGCGGGTTTTTGCGCCAGCAGCCACGCATCGTGCGCGTATGCGTGCATGGTACATTCCTGTTCCGTGCATGTGCATGTGCACCCAACTTCTGTAAAGCGCTCTTCAATTTTTGGCTACTTTATATAGTTTTTGACCTTTTTGGAATGCTGTGAAATTAATTCAGTTCCATGAATGACTTCATTACTATTTGACGATGCTAAGTTCTTGTCGCCTTGTGCAGACGAAATTTTAGTGATAACACACCCATTGTAGATGATGTAGTCCAAGAAAGGGGTCTAGATGATGACTGATGGTTGATGGAGTGCATCCCAAAATTTCTGAAAGTTATGGCCAGTGGCATACTTGTCTCTCAATGCGTCATATGAAGCACACTGAAATTCTATTATTTCGAGAACCTCGTTCAGAGAAAAACTAAGGAAATATTCCATTTTTTTAGAGGGCCCCTTCTTGTACCAAATGACCAGATGGAACTATTGTATGTAGGATTCTGATTTGAGATGTATATGATCTTGTATCTTTGATTGGGAATTAATTAAAATTAGAGGATGGTGATCTATATGGAGAATGGTCTCCTTATCCAACAAATCATGTCTCCATTTCTTGAGAACTTGCACGAGGTTGTAGAATTATTTATCGTACATGCTATAATTTTTCTTAGCATATGAAAGATATTTGGAGTGATAGGCTATAGGATGTCCCTTCTTAAGTATTGCACCAATAACATATTGAGAGGCATCAAATTTGATCTCAAAGGGATTAGTCAAGTATGGAAACCTAAGTACAGGGGAAGAACACAAATCCTACTTGACTTGAGCAAAGTGGTGAGCATCCTCTCCATCCCAAACAATGTTTTTAGTGTTGTTAGATAATTTATGCAAAAAGCAAGAAATCTGAGAGAAGTGCAAATCAAAATTTCTATAAAAGTTGATACCACCCAGGAAGCTTTTTAGTTCACTTGATAAAGCATGTGGTTGGCCATTGTGTCAATGCTTGTACCCATCCCAAATATGGATGAATTCCTTTTGGGTCCACAAGAAATACAAAATATGGAACTAAATCTTGGACAAAGTATAATTTATTTTTCTTTACCTATAACTTGTGCTCCCAAAGTAGTTTTAGTACTTGGAAAATATGTTGAATATGTGCCTCCCAATATTTATTGAATATGAGAATATCATCCAAATATATAACAACAATGAAACCCAAAAGAGTCATGAGGATATAATTAATAAATATCATAAATGTTGTTGGTGCATTAGTTAGTCCAAACGAAATGACTTTCCATTCGGAAAGACCATATTTGGTCTTGAACGATGTATTCAACATATCTTTTGGGTTCATTCTAACCTGATGGTATTTAGATGTCACATCTAACTTAGTGAACCATTGAGCACATTGAAAATTGTCCAAAAACTCCTCAATGTAGGGTAGGGGATATCAGTTCTTGACTGTAGCCTTGTGAAGGGAACAATATCCAGTGACTAGGTGTATGTCAATGATTTCCTTCTTTGGGATTACAAAGGCATGTATTGCACAAGGGGAAGAGGAAGGTTGTATATGACCTAATTTTATGATCTTCATCAATTGTTTCTTGATTTCCTCTGCCTCTCATGGTTCTACTGATAAGAAGGGGAATTGGGTAATAAATCTCCTAGAATGATGTATGTGGCGAGGGGGGTAGTCCATTTGGTTGTTGGAAGACATCAATGAATTCTTGCAGCAGGGGATCCATGGATTGTGGTATTGGGTGGGTTATATTTTCTGGTTGAATAGGGCATACTAGACAGAGAGTAAAACATTGGTTTAGATGGACATGGGGATTGATCTCTTTCTATGTGGTCGGTTTAGGGGGTGTCACAGTAAGAACATAGGTGTGTCCATATTTTGAGAGTTTATATTGGTGTTTTTTTCCATATACACAATGTTCCATTATTGTTGATATGGAAGGTTTAATAGGAGGTCGACACAGGCTAACCCAGATACATCATAGAGGATGTAATATTTAAATTGACCAGTAGAAAAAGTGACCATACAAAATTGAGATACCCAGAGGTGGGGTCCATCATTTTGGACCCAAATGATATGATATGGTTTGGGGTGTGGGGTAGTTGGAAGTTGGAGGCGATGGACTAACTCTTGGGAGAACAAGTTGTTTTTACTACCATTTTCCATGATTATCAAGTCTAGGGATTGTTTGATTTGGAATTTATGTGTAAACAAGGGTAATGGGGAGGATTTGGAGTCATCATATGTCATAAGAATTAGGGTGTTAAGAACCAAATATCAATATAGCATAGAAAATCCTAAGAAAACGTACTCAACGCCTTGAAAAGAGATAATTTAAGATAATAAGCCTGTTCAAGGGGGAAACCTCCTTTTAGCCCACTTAAATGTTCAAGTACAAGATGATTCAAAATGAAAATGTATCCTTGGTATATATAGGAGACTAGGAGGTATAATTACAACTAATGGCCTAAAGCCAACATAAATAAAATAACATTACTAATATAATATGCCCCAATTAGGAGGTAACGAGGCAAAATTAGGGCTTAACATGCCCCTCCCCTTGAGACAAGTGTTGTTTGGAACTCTTTAGTAACTCTAGATGCTTCTATATAAAAGACTCATCTTCCCAAGCAGAATCTTTAGCTGGTAGTTTCCTCCATTTAATGAGATACTCTGAAATGGATCTATTCCTCACCTGGCGAATTCTTGTGTCAGTGATGGTTTCAGGGTCCAATATGATTTTTCCTTCCTCGTCAAGTTCTAGCAATATAGTTTAAACTAGGATATTGTCGCCTATAACCTTCTTTAAGCATGAAACATGGAAAACTGGGTGTACTTGTGAAAATGCAGGCAGCTCCAATTTGTATGCCATAGTACCAATATTTTGCAACACCTTATAAGGGCCATAGTACTTTCGTGATAATTTATTATCCTTCTTGGCTTGCTTGAGGGACATGTGTTTGTATGGTTGTAGTCTTAAAAATACCCAATCCCCTACTTCAAAACTTCTTTCACTAAGATGTTGATCTACTTGTTGTTTCATGCAATTTTGTGCCATGGTCAGGTTGTCCTTTAAGATTTGGAGAACTTGTTGTTGATTCTCGATGTGATCTTCCACTACTTGAACCTTAGATTTTTCTTTTAGAGAAGAAGTGATGGAAGGAGGGTGGTATCCATAAAGTGCCATAAATGGTGTCATTTTTGT
>JASDQU011378174.1:28957-48078 GCA_032191745.1 Picea mariana | reverse complement strand
TGTTTTAAGTGCCTCTGTGATGTCGTCATTAAGGTAACATAATCCAACAGTATTTACGACACCCTTATTACCAACTTGTGACATTTGCGACAAGTTGTATAGGAGTTGCGACACTTGCGACAAGCGAGAGGTATGTGCGACACTTATCCAGTTGAGTGATTTGGATGTGTAACAGCCTACATGAAATGGCTTTAATTCTAAATCCTTCACTGTATATTGTAATTCGTCCAGGTTCTGCTTTAGACAAGCAATCTAGAGGCCTTAAATAATTCATCAACCTTTTGATGGTGTCAGGCTGTCAACCACGTCAAATAACATCGAGCAAAAGATTGTACCATGCACAACATTCAGAAATTATGGGAAAGTTGCTTACATTAAATGTGGAGATATTTGTCAATCCACCACTAGGGAAACTGAAGCACCTGATCACCTGATTGCAGAGCCGACAAGAGCCTTGTGAGATGGAGGACTCTGGAATTATCCTTTTTTGTCTATTAAGTCAACAATCCTCGTCCATTGTGGCGCTGATGAGAGATTGGGAGGTGACATGGTTGGGGGCGTAGTCTAAATAATATATTTTTTCAATTTTTTTAGGTTTTAGGTTTTGTTTTTTCATTAGTTTTTGTTGGAAATTTGGTTGTAAATTTGTAAATTTGAAAGAAGAGATGAAATTGCAGATATTAGTTGTTGGGATTGAATAGTTTAAATAGATTAATGGTTTTTCAAGTTGCTGGATCCATCTAAACATCAAAATTGCAATTTAAACAATGTAAAATTGCATTTTCACCCAACAATTCAATCACGGAATTCAATAATAATTATCAAAAAATAAAAAATCTAATAAATAAATAAACTACTCCCTCAGAAATTATGTTGCTGCAGAAAGTGTATACATCATCAAATCACCTTAATATATACACCCTGATATATCTGATTATGTATGTATATACTACCTGCTGCAACATTCAATGCTGCATAGCAAGATGTATATTGCTCGCAGAGGAGAAGGGGCTGATGGCAAGTCAATGGACTGCAGTCTGTCACCTCCACAATTTTTCCTCTGTTGTTGATCTCTACCTTAGATTGTACGACCCTCTTGTATTTCCTCATAATTTATTTTGTTTGGGGATATAAATTTTTATGGTATCTCATGTTAGAACATATTTATGGTTTAATTAAATTTATTTGTACTAAATGTGTTAAATGGATGACCAGTGACTAACATCATTAAACATTTGAAAGAGGCACAATAAATGTGTTGGATGGATAACTAATGCCTAACATCATTAAACATTAAACATTTGAAAGAGACACAATAAATGTGTTGGATGGATGACGAGTGCCTAACATCATTAAACATTTGAAAGATGCACAATTGCAATTTAGTTTAATTTTATTGTGCAATTTGTATGCATTCATATGGTCTTGCTGAATATATTTATGCATTCTGGACGGGGTTTAGTTAAACAACTTATGTTTAATTTTATATACAACATTCAATGTTGCAGGCATTATCTCATGTGCAATATGTATGCCTTCATGTAGGCATTATCTCATGTGCAATATGTATGCCTTCATGTAGGCATTATCTCATGTGCAATATGTATGCCTTCACGTGGTCTTGCATAGCATATTTATGGTTTAATTAAATTTATTTGTTTTAACTAAATGTATTATATGGATGACTAGTGCCTAACATCATTAAACATTTGAAAGAGGGACAATTGTAATTTAGTTTAATTTTATTTTGTAATTTGTATTTTGTTGGACAATGGGAACAATAAATTTTTATGGTATTTCATGTGCAGTATGTATGCCTTCACGTGGTCTTACAGAGCATATTTATGGTTTAATTAAATTTATTTATTTTAACTAAATGTGTTAGATGGATGACCAGTGCCTGTCATTAAACATTTAAAAGAGGCACAATTGCAATTTAGTTTAATTTTATTGTGTTATTTGTATGCATTCAGTTGAATATATTTATGCATTTTGGGAGGGGTTTAATTAAATAAAGACATTTTAATGTTATTGAAAAGCTATGAATGGATGAGGATTAAGTGGGGAAATTTGGGAAATAGAGAAGAGACTAATGGATAAGGATTAGGTGGGGAGATTAGGGAAATAGAAAGGAGACTTAGGATTAAGATAAAATTCTTTTGACCTCTAAAATTGTAATTCATTATAGTTTTTTATTTTTTTAGTTTCTCACCAGCCATGTTTAATGACTATTTTATTTTTCAGGTTTAATAACTATTTTATTTTTCAAGTTTCTATAGCATTACAATTTACTAAATTGTGGTGATTTATATTTTACAATCGATATTTCATAATGAGAACTATTTCACTCTACTTTAAAGCTTAAAGTATAAGTAATTTATATATAATTAGATATAACAATGGGGATAATGTTATATAAAGTATAAGTAATTTATATATAATTAAATATAACAATGGGATAATGTTGTATGATTTACATGTAAAGATTTTTGTTATCATTATTAGTATTACAAGATTGAAATATTTATATTATTGATGTTAATGTGGATTATTTACTTTATGTGTAATTTATTGGTTGATTGTTATAATTATGGGTATCAATTTTTCTAAACACTAACCAAGATTTTCTTTACATATAATTATCTTTACACAATGAATCAAGATTATTTTTACATATGGACAATTATCTTTACATGATGAATCAAGATTATCTTTACATACGATTATCTTTACATATGCACAATAGATGAAAATAATTGCTAGGGTTTTCCCTTTTTCATGAAGATGAAGGTAGAGAAAATTTAGTTTGATTGAATTTAGTAGAAATTGATAATTGGATAGTTTATTTATGCTATTATAGATATACAAGCAATGTAATTCATACTCCACATGGAACTCTAGCTCCCACACTTCTTGTAAAAATATGTATTTTTCTGTTTTTCTGTTTTTGTTTTATTTTGGAATCTCCATTATTGTTTTATAACATGTTTTCCAATTAAAAAACAATTGACTATATTTTCTAGTTCCAAAGATATGAAGATGCTACATAATTTTATTTTTTTTTGAATACTTTTCTTTACATGTTTTTTTTAATGGTGCTTCATTTGTTGTTATGTAAAAATAATAAACTTTTTAATATTTATTTTAATATTTTTAAAAAATGTTTTCAGGGTATAAACTTGTAGAGAAATTGTAGATATTCTAAGACTTTCATTTCCCCAATTGCATTCACAATTTAAAATATTTTGATGGGTTTATATGAGAGTCATGAATGAATTTTCTAATGAGATAATTTATAGAGAAAAACTATCTGGAAATGGTCCACCTAAAAACATCAAGATGATGCATTTAACTTGAACAAACATGATGTAAATATTGAAGAAGACATAGATTTAATTGTTAAGAATATTGAGGAAGAACATCCTCTAAAAAAAGGAAGGTAAAGGAGTAGTTTTCAAAATATCATTCAAACATGCATGGAAGTTAATGCACAAGTGAACTTATTCGATAATAGGTCCAAATGGTGAAGGGCAAGTCAAGTGTTTATGGTGTGTTAAATTCAAAGGAGATACACCATTTTCAAGGGAAGTTAGCAGTGCATTCCACTAATTTGAGTCTTAAATGTTCATGCCTCATTTGAGGCTCATAAACACTCAATTCAACTATTAAGATATGAATTGAGGCAACCATATTTACGGGTCCCAAAGCATATTGAACTTATGTTAGATGTTGAGAAATCTAGAATAATTAACTTTATAGAAACTATGTAGTTTGTGGCTATAAAAGATCTAGCTTTAGAAATGTACAAAGACTTATGTGACTTGCACACATATAAGGGTACTCTCAATATGATATTAACCAAAGAATATTCTTCATACACTAATATTACATCCTAAAGAGAGATTTACTTGTATAAAGATGAGGTTTATTGGAAAATTTAAAGGTAAAAAATTTCTCCGGTCCTTTTTATTCCTTTTTATTCAATTTTGGTTGATGCACACATAAAACAATGGAGAAACCCCTTATTGTTTATATTTCATATCTAATGGATAAATGAAGAGGGTGGGCCATGAAAAAAATTATTCAACTTTTGAAAATAAAAAACAACATTACATAATCCATGTATGAAGGACTATGAGGGTTATCATCTAAGATGAATTTATCAAAACATCAAATTGTGAGTTTTGGGTCAAATAGAGCTTCATTTATGAGAGGTATTTGTGAAGGTTTGAATGCTAAGTTGCTTTGTGAATGACCTCATTTGTTATGTATTCATTGTGTAACACATGGTGAGGCCTTAGACATAACATATGCTTGAAATTATTTTCCTAAGTTTAATTATATTAATAATCTAGGTAATAAAATAGATTCATGGCTAGTAAAATCTAAAAAGAGGCATGGAAAATTTAAGAGTTTGTTGGACTTGTTTTAAGTTCATCAAATCTAATGGATTTTTAGGGGATATGTGATGAACAGGCTTGTTACAATCATGCCAACATTGTTACATGATGTTACAAGGATGTATGAAATGGGAACAATATTTCAAGTTTAGTTTTGCATCCATTTGGGTGTTGATGTTATTCCTAAATTAAATAAATTGAATCAACAATTTTAAGAGGAACATATTGATATAACATTTATTATTGGTATGCCATTAGTTGTTCTTATTGAACTTTTTCACTAGAGATTCTTGTGAGATATATTTGGAGTTGGTTTTGAACATGTTTCATATTTCTTGAAGAATTTGGAAAATAAAAATTTGGAGTTTATTGATAATATAGGTGCTTCCCATGTATTAATGGCATGTATATAGATTCAAGTATATTCAATGCAACTAAATTATTTAGTAATGTTACTTTCAAGAAGAAAATGAAAGAGAGATAAGTTATTTAGTACTTGTTGTTACTTTGAAGAAGAAGTCATTGTATATAGATTTAAGTATATTTAATGCAACTAAATTATTAGTCCCTGCTATAGGCATAGAGGGACTATAGCGATTGATAAATCGTCGACTTCATATTATTCTATCCTTTGACCAAAAATATTTCCATATTATCTATTGTTGGAACGAGGGAACTGAAAACATCGATTTTTATATTAAAAAAGCACCATATTTGTCATGATCTGATTGGACGAGGGATTGGAGGTCTTATTGTCGGCTTCTCTATTCCCAATGTTATATATGTTGGCATATCCAAAGTATTCGATCGTATGTGGTCTTTTTGAATCATATATTTTGTTATGCATTCGTCAAAGGTGGATTAATGCTAGCATTAATTCGAATGTTTGGTTTAGCATTTTATGCTAGGTAAATTTATGGAAATGTTTGATATGGTGGCATATCCAAAGTTTGTCCTTCTAATACATTCTCTGGGGTTCGAACTATTGTTACAAAAAATATAATATTTTTTTTGGGATACGTCAGAGACCTGCCACATTGAATTTTTTTCTTAAATGTTTACAGAGCATTTCTGACAGACTTAAATGTTTACCTAATAGGCTTGGTAGTGTTGAATGGTTACTTAACAGGCTTGTTACAAGACATTTTCTTCCATTTTAAAAATTTATATGCTCTAGCGGCATTGCTGGTTCACTAGTCCATGCTTGTTTTTTGCATGGCACTGATTTCTTATTTGCATGTTGTTGTTGTTCTTGCTTGTCTGTTCGTGTTGTTGTAGTTTGCACATTTGGGTTTCTGTAATCGCGATTGGAATAGCATCGTTCTTAGGGGAGTGGTTGCTGCTTGTTTATTTTTTCGTTGTATGTTGTTTATTGTTGCTTGATTCAACTTTGCAGGGTTCCAGTCCTGCGCCTGCTCTTGGAACTTTTGGTGCTTCTTAGCTGGTTTCTTATTTGTTGCTTGTTCTTGTTTTCCCAGGGTTTTCAATGTTGGGATGTCGCATCCACAATTGGATCTCTGGTTACATTTTTTTGCAGTGGAGTTTGCATAGAATACTATTAAGATAAAATAATAGACTAAAAAATTGCAGGCGATGTAAATTGCATCTCTTACACGTTGAAGTAGAGTTTGCCAGCCTCAAAGTATATTTCATAGCTTCCGATGCTTTTTCCATGGATTCAATGTTATTGTGGTTTCATAGTTATGAGAGTACCTTTTGTTGTGTGGGTGATATATATGTTCTCTGCCTTTTATTTTCCTCTTGTAAACTGCATTTCAGACTCTATAGTTTCTCACATTTCTGTGGTCATTTCGACCGACTGATGTTCGATTACATACTTAGCCAGTTTTATGGACGCGGCTTCGCGGATAGGTTCTATCGAACTATGACAGGTCGTGTTTGATGTATACATTAGCTTTCTTGAATTAGTTTTCTTTAAAAGAAGGGCTCTTGGACATAAGATAATGCAATTTATCAAATTATAGGTTTCCTGGACATCATAAGTTAATGATCACAGGTTCTCGAGGTGGCGGGATGCAAATTGGGCTTTTGTTGTTCCGTGCCCTGCAAATAGCACAGAGAGTTCCACGATCATTCCGACCAACCATCATTCAGTTTCATACTTAGATAGTTTTATGGATGCGGCTTCACGAATACATTGTATCGAACTATGAAAGGTCATGTTTGGTGTATACATTAGCATTCCCGAATTAGTTTTCTTTAAAAGAAGGGCTCTTGGACAGAAGAGATTGAAATTGATCAAATTATAGGTTTCTTGGACAACATAAATTAAACATAGGAAATATGTGATTTTATAAAGTAGATATATAAAGCATGCATGGAGCCCTCATCCCATACTTAACTAGTTTTTGCATCGCGGATTCTCAGGGTGACCGGATGAAAATTGACAATCAAAGAGTTCTGCGATATACAAATTGACAATCGGACTTGCAGACTATTTGAATTTTAAGGGCCTTATGTCCAAAAAAACTAGCATTCTTGAAATAGTTTACTTTACGTACGTTTTACATACGTTGGTAGACAAAAAAAAATAAAAATAGAAAGCATTTTTTGGATCGCGGGTTCTTGGGGTGGCGAGCTCTAAATTGGGCTTCCGTTGTTCTGTATCCTACAAATAGCACTAAGAGTTCCACGATATACAAATTGACAATCAGACTTGCGGACTATTTGAATTTCAAGGGCTCATGTCCAAAAAAAATAACATTCTCGAATTACTTTTCTTTACGTACATTTTACATACGCTTGTGGAAAAAAACACAGAAAAATAGTAGTAACATCTGTTACATAGGGATCCATCCCCGCTACCTTTTGCGCTTCCCAATACACATTAAATATGATTTCAAAAGTCAGAACCGACCAAACAGGTTAGAAAAGATGGGCTTTAATAAATGGAAATCTCGAGGACATCTCCCATTAAAATGAATAGACAGACGAATATTATGGGATATGGTAATTTCTTTTTGCCTGCATTTTGAATTTGCAAAAATAGTTTTTTTTTTGCTTCTGTTGTTTTAGTTTTCTTAAAAGCTTTAGCATAGTTCACAAACGCGTAACCCACAGAGGCCTTGACGTCGTGTCCCTCTTTAATAATGTGCATATATTAGATCTCAAATTTGAGAATCTACTCGGATATGGGAATTTTAATACGTGCTGCTAGTCACTATTCAACATACATATTCGAAAAGATTGGCATTAATAGGAAAAAATATCGAGAACATTTGTCATGAAAACAAATCAACACAAAATCTATGGAATATCATCCAGTGTTGCTTTTAAATACTTATTGTCATTTCTCTCTATCATCAAAGAGTTGCGCTTTAGGGTGCCTTCATTCTAATGTTCCTGGTCATGGACATGTAAGACAACTTAGAGATGCGATTGAGGGGTAGATGAAAGAAGAGAGATTGGTTTTATGTGACATGAGCTTTGAGTAAAAAAAAAGTATGTTATACAAGAGAAACTTAGTGAGGAGGAAAAAAAAAAGAACAAGTATGTTCTGGTTGGTGTTCTCCCTGTGTTTGATGCTTTGGTTGGTTGAAAAGGTTTCCTGGAGATTTGTTTGTTGAACTTCTTTGTTTTCTTGCTGGGAATTGTAATGGATTTTGAGGTCATGTGAAAAATAGTTATTCGTTTAAGTATATAGCTTCTTCCAACAACAAATATTTGGCAAGTGTATCGAATTGTACAGATCCCACAAGAATTTGTCTTCCTCGGGGGCAGCGCATGTACAGTGGCTTGCAAAATGGCTTGTCATGTTTGTAAATGACGCGAAATATTACTCCATTTGCGAATGTAACCAGAGGTGGGTAACAAAAATGTATGGGTGGATAAAACGACATATTATCACTACAAATTTTTTTATTTCAAAGTTTGATGAGATACATGTGGGTCTAATAACCGACTTGACAGAAAGCCATGTTCTTTGTCAAAGTTTGTTCGGTTTCCTCTGGATGTAGTTACAGACTCCGCATATTTGGCGCCACCTCCGAACATTCCATACCTTTATGTGGGCCGCCATACCTCCACTGCTATGAGGAAAGATATATTCTTATTCCATCTGCAACATTTGATACACTTTCCAGACCTGTGTTGGTGCGTTCTACAACATTTTATGCACTTGCCACACCTTTGTTGCCCGAAGAAGTTATGTACCTCATCAGATTTGCATTTTGCATCTGGGTTGGATGTTTCTTCCAATTTACTGTAATAAATCAAAGAAGTTCAACATACAAATCTTCAGGCAGACTTTTCAACCAAACAGATGATCAAATACAAGGAGAATACCAGTCACTACATACTTGATATTTTTTCCCCTGCCATAGCTGTTGTGACATAAAACGACTCCGTCCACTTTGAAATCGGGTTGAATCACATTTCTAAGTTGTCTCGGATGTCAAGGGTCAGGAAAATTGTAAGGAAAGCACCTTAAACCCCAACTTTTTGATGACAGAGGGAAATTAATACTCGACAAAGAATGGAATGTTGAATAAGTAGACATTGCAAGAAGGCCATATCTGGAAGAGACAAGGTATTCGAAAAAAATGGGATAGATGTAGTTGGCTGCACCGATTAAGTACAAAACCCAAAATTGATATTCAACTCATTTTTTACAAATAAAGAGTTTGAACGTCAAGAAAAATGTCAAGAAGCTTCATCAATGTACATATTTTTTATTGGTCAGTGGCAGGCGAAATCACAATTTTTGTCGCAAATAGCCTCAGTTGTATTTTGTAACCCATATTATTTGAATATAGAATAATTTTGGTTTATTTTTAATAGTATTTTCCAATTTCTGGTATTTGTTTTAATTGTATTTTGTACCTTCTTCCCCTGTGCCGTTAAACATGAACAACAAGATTTTCTTTATGCTGCCCACTACTTCAATCTAAATAAATCTTGATCTGTTCTTTCTTTACATTTTACATTTAAGAATAATTTTTCATAAGCCATACTTATGTGGCACCGACCCTGTATTTAAAGAAAGAAATTGGAGGACCCGTCCTGCTTCCATTCTTCGGGTTCCATAAATAGAATGAATTAATGAGTTACAACAAGGCAGATCAAGTGTTGACGCAATGTTCCTATTCAATATGTTGGATATATTGCAGCTTCTTCTATTTGATAATATCTGTGCATATATACTAATATCAGTAGTATTGGAATAAATACAAAAAACTTCCTCTTCGGCAAATCTTAGGCAATTATGTTTGGGTTTGTGGTATTAAAAAACTATGTTCCTTGTTCTGTCATATACGTCTTGTAGCCAAAGAACTTCCATAGTATGCAATTTATGCTTTAACTACTTGTAACTGACCAGACATTCGAAAAGATTGGCATTAATAAAGGAATGACTGAAGTTGTCTTAATTACTTAAGTCACACCACATTTTGATTGCATTTAATTTAATTTAGATATTGATGTTTATGGAGAGCTGGTGTTTGCTCATGTCATTGCAAGGAATAAAAGATGAATAGATGATAAGGAGTTTATCTCGTTGAGACCACAATGCAAATTCATGTTTCTTGTTGCGCTATGTACATCTTGCAGTCAAAATTTTCATGGTTTCAACGAAAATTGCGAATCGAAGAGCATCCTGCAAATTGGGAGATCATTTGCATTTGAAACAAAAACAATCCATTAATATATAATAGTATGAATACTATTCAGATAAGTATGAAAACTTTCTCCATTGGTAGATACTAGTATGAATACTATTGAAATAGATATCAAACCTTTCTCTTGGCCAATACTTAGCCAATTATTTGGCCACGAGGCCTCGGTTCGCGGTACCCAACACCTATGTCCCATGTTCCGTCATATACATATTGCAGCCAAAGAACTTCAGTGATATGCAATTTATGCTTTTACTAGTGAGAACACAACAGGGGTTCGAAAACATTGCCATTAATAAATGAAAATAAAAAGGTTTTTTCGATTGTCAGATAATTATCCCTTTTCCCCTTTTTCTTTTCCCGTCCATTATGGATTTATGGTTTTATGCTTAGTTGTCTTTCTATGATGGGAGGTTGCAGGGTTCGCGGGCTGACATATCTTCATCTCCATTTGCATATTCACATGACAAATCCGATCGACCGCTGTACCTTTCCATACCTAGGCAATTTTATGGCCGCAGTTGTTGGATTGACCCATACAAACTGGCCTTTTCTTCTTCCCGCTCATTATCACTTTCTGGATATATACTTAGTGCCCTTTTTATGGTATCCAATTCCAGAGTTGGTGGGCTGACATGTCTTCATCTCCATCTATATCCTCACATGATGGATCCGACCGACCGTTGTTCCTTTTCATACTTAGCCAATTTTATGGCCGCCGCTTGCGAACCCAACTGCTTATCGTTCTGGTATATACATATTTCACTCAAAACATCTGTGATCTAAAATTCCACCGCGGGTTCCTCGTATACATTAAATTCGTTCAAAGTATCTATTGCTTCTTTCCATCCCCAACAACTTCATGTCTTTACTGATATACATAACAATGCTCTTACTAGTGACAAGTGGACACAGTGGTATGAAAGATACTTCTGTGATATGCAATTTATGCCTTAACTGGTGAGAACTCGGTAGGGGTTCGAAAGCATTTTCATTAATAATAAAACACTATATGTTCTTCTGCGAGTTGGTGCAATTGAACTCTGCTGCTTCTTGTTCCGTCATATACATCTACTACTCAAAATTTCCATGATCTACAATTCCACTGCGAACTCCTTCGTCCTTTTTCCCTTATTTTCTTCCTGTGTATTATGGGGCTATAAAATATGGACATGATATTTTATAGAGCATGTACGGATTCCTCATTCCATACCTAGCGACATTTTGGATCGCGGATTCTCGGGAGGGCGGGCTCAAAATCGAGCCTCCATTGTTTCGTTCCCTACAAATAGCACCTAGAATTCCGCAATATACAAATTGATAAGTGGACCTGCGGACTGGCTGACTCAAAATTGCACTTCTATTCTCCTGTGTCCTCCAAACAACGCTCCCAATTCTGTGATATACAAATTGACACACATAATGCAGGGTTGGCGGGGTGGAGATTTCCATTGTTTACGTATGCTAATCCCTATGAAGTATCTAATAGTATCTAAAAAATTATTTTCAATACTAAATTAGCTCTTAGTAGTGATAACTGGACACAGAGGTACGAAACAGTTGGGATTGCACCCTCCACAATATACAAATTGACTACCGGATTCCGACATCATCCGCTCTTTCGTGTTCCAAATTATGCATTCAAATGTTCGGAAGCGATACAATTTGAACGTCGAGGCCTCGCGTCTTCTGCAGACACCTTCTCAACTTGTTTTGGATCCTCCTGTTGCTGGGTTCACGAAATGTGCAACTCCAGCATTGGCGGGTTGACATATCTTTATCTCCATCTATATAATCACATGACAAATTTTACTGACCGATGTTGCTTTCCATACTTGGCCAATTTTATGTCCACGGTTGTCGGGTTGGCGCCAATTTCATCTCCATCTATATCCTCGCATGGAAAATTGGACCGCCTGCTATTCCTTTTCATACATAGTGAATTTTATGCCCGCGTTTTCTGAGTTGGTGCAATTGAACTCTGTTCCTTTTTGTTTCTTTATATACATCTTTCACTTAAAATTTCCGTGATCTACAATTCCACTGCGAACTACTCCATCCTTTTTCCCTTTTTTTCTTCCCGTGTATTATGGGACTATAAAATATGGACATGATATCTTATAGAGCATGTATGGATTCCGCATTCCATACCTAATGAGATTTTGGATCGTGGGTTCTCGGGAGGGCGGGCTCAAAATTGGGCCTCCATTGTTGTGTGTCTTACAAATAGCACCCAGAATTCCACGATATACAAATTGACAAGTGGACTGGCTGGCTCCACATTGCACTTCTATTGTCCAGTGTCCTCCAAACAATGCTTCCAATTTCGTGATATACAAATTGACACACAAAATGCAGGGCTGGCGGGGTGGAGATTTCCATTGTTTACGGATGGTAATCCCTATGAAATATCTAACAATATCTAAAAAAATATTTTAAATACTAAGTTAGCTCTTAGTAGTGACAACTACACACAGAGGTACGAAACAGCTGGCATCGCACCCTCCACAATATACAAATTGACTACTGGATTTCGACATCGTCCGCTCTTCCATGTTACATATTATGCATTCAAATTTTCGGAACGATACAAGTTGAACATCGGGGACTTGTGTCTTATGCAGACACGTTGTCAACCTATTTTGGATCCTCCTGTTGTCGGGTTCATGAAATGTGAAACTCTTGGATAGTGTTTCGGGTTGGAATCAAGCTTCGTTGTACCATGGTTCACAAATGTTTCAAAGTATCTGTCACTGCCTCAATTGGCATCTGGCCCTCCTTAATATACAGATTGACTCAAAATTTCCATGATCTACAATTCCACCACAGACTCCTTTTTCCTTTTTCCCTTTTCTTCTTCCCCTGTATTATGGCTCTCTGGTTATATACTTAGTCGCCTTTCTATGATCGCGGGTTGTAGTATTGGTGGGCTGACATCTTTATCTCCATCTATATAATCACACAAGGAATTCGATCGACCGCTATTAATTTCCATACTTATCCAATTTTATGGCCGCAGTTGCCGGGTTGGCAGTCACAAACTTTTCTTCTTCTTGTTCCGTGATGTACATATTGCACTCAAAACTTTCGTGATCTACAATTTACCACAGACTCCTCGAACTCACAAGCTTCATCGTACCACAATTCACAAATGTGCTTCCTAATATACATTGGTTATGCTCTTACTAGTGACTCTTACAAGTGACAGTTGCACAAAGTAATACGAAACAGTTTGCATCCATCCCTTTGAAATATAGAAATTGACTACCGGGTTTTGACATCGTCCCCTCTTCCGTGTTACAAATTATGCATCCAAATGTTCCATACGATACAATTTGACCCTCGATCCCTCACATGTTCTGGGCAGACCTTGTGACCCTATTTTGGATCCTCCTATTCATGGGTTCACGAAATCTCCAATTCTTAGTCAGTGTTTCGGGTTTCCGCATTCAAAATCTACTACTTCTTGTTCTGTGATATACATATTGCACTCAAAACTTCTATGATTTACAATTCCACCGCGTACTCGTTGGTCCCTTTTCCCTTTTCTTCTTCCCTTGTATTATCGCTTTGTGGTTATATACTTAGTCGCCTTTCTATGATCGTAGGTTCCGACGTTGGTGGGTTGACATATATTTATCTCCATCTATATAATCACACGACGAATCCGACCGACCATTGTTGCTTTCCATACTTGGCCAATTTTATGGCCACGGTTGGCGGGTTCACGGTTTCGAACTCTGCTTCTTGTTGCATCATGCACATCTTGCACTCAAAACTTTCGCGATCTACAATTCCAGCGTGGGCTCGTCGAACTCGCAAGATTCACTCTACCATGACTCACAAATGCTTCAAAGTATCTTTCACCACCTTCCATCCCCACTAACTTCCTATCCTTCCTGATATACATTAGTTATGCTCTTACTAGTCATATACAAATTGCCCTATGGGCTGTCCTACCATACCCTCTTCAAGGTTACGCGTATTGCACTTAAAAATTTCTGAGACATGCAATTTGACCCTCGTGCCCTCACCTTCAACGGTTGTACCTTGCAACCCTATTTTGTAGTTTTTTTTTTCCTGTGCCCGTGACCTCCGTACTTTCTTACTGTGCAATTAGAAACCTTTCATGCTAACAATGCAAGAACTATCAACATTGTCTTTAATGGGTGAAACGTTCGAGGAGATATCCCATTCTTATGCATTAAACCAAGATGTACAAAGATTTATTTTGTCCCTTCCAATTGTTTATCTCGAACACGCGTCATCGTGTTGGGCCACTCAAGAAATCTACAATGCTTAATCGCTCATTACAATATCCTCCATGTTTGCATTTCTATGTATGCAATTACTAGTGTTTAATGTTAACAACACATCATGCAACAACCGTCCAAATTGTCATTAATCAATGCAAGTCTCGAGGACATCTCCCATTCACACGCTTTGGACCAAAATTTGCGCAAGGTTATATTATCCCTTCCAACTTTTCATTTCATTCATCGTCTGGAGCAAAAAACCGTTCTTGTAGACTTATGGTAGCAGGTCGACAACATTTTTGTGGAGATACAATAAATATGTTCGCACACAAGGACCAAAACTTCTAGTGGTCTAGGGCATACTTTTACTATTCATCCCATTTTGCCTAGAACGAAGTGATTTGGACCTAATCGCTCATGTAGGCTGCATCCCTGAGGTTTTTGACTGTAAGAAGGTGGTCTCTTGGTGTGCTGGAAAATATATTCCAAGCCAAAGAATTATTCTACTGCGCGACCATTCTCCTGTTTGTTTGTCACCTCAGGTCTTCCGTGAGATGTTAAAATTGGCGAAGCCAACATTGATGTTCAGAGGACAAGACTGCAAGCAATTTCTAGAAAAACATGATAATGGGTTGGACATCTTAGCCGACTTCCTCGAAGACTCGACAATAGTTCCTGAAGATATCACAAGGTTGCAGGTAAGTTCCTTTAGAAATCCATTTCGGGAAATTGCTTGGTTGTTTACAAGAATAAAGGGATAGGCATCCACAACAAGCATTTCCCATATAATTATTTATATTTTGTATTTCACAGTCAAGGAACAATACATTTTCGATTGGGGGAAGATAATTTCCATTGATCTCTATTCATAGTTGTCACGATTCAAAGAATTGAATAAATTTTATATGTCATCCTACTTCATTTTCACAATTGTGCATTGCTGCTCGTTTCCAAAACTTTCTCTTTCCAATAAAATAAATTGTGGATTCGACCCAGTAACATTATGGTGTGAGGCCCTGTGGAGGCACAAGGCCTCCAATTGTTTTTATAAAGTTTTTAATGGTTTTGTATCAGTTTTCAAAGATTTACAATTAGGCAAGGATGCTCTACGGATGTCTGGCCAGGCAACCAATTTTTTGAACAGGAAGGACACACTTGAGCAAGAGGAAAATCACAATGTCCTCAAGGTCTTTGGCTTTGTTAGTATCCTATAATAATAGGAGACCTGATCATCCATATATGATTGGTGGGTGTCATAATGAAGTTCATGGCTCGCTGGTATTGTTGTCCTTTTGACATAAAATTTTCCAAGTTATGTTCAGTAGGGAAACAACATGGATCATTAGACAAATGATTTTTTGGGTTAGAGGTTTTTAAGAGGGGCTTTGGACCTATCTTTTCCAAAGAAAGTGATGAGTCTGTATTTTTATTATAAAAAATCTAAATTTTCACTTGCGGCAGTTAAGGTTGTTTTCTCAAAGTATTCCAAGCTGCCGAAAATTGTCTCTTTCGATAGCTAAAACGATATGTGTGAGGTGTTTTAAGCTGTCGAAAGCATAGGTGGTTAACGGTCAAACTGTCCCATCAGATTTTCAAACCGCCATCGGTACACAGCATCATCATCCCGAATGATGCCGAAATCAACTGAAATCAAATCATAATACGATCTGGGCAAGTGATTGTTGTCTGTTATGATTATTTAATAACCCCAATCTAGTAGATCCGATCCCCATAAGTTCACATCATGTGTCTTTTCTTGATCCATCATGTGGTTTTTTCTTTTCGTCTTAGTCGAATGACACAATCATCACTATGGTTGGATTTTCATTCTTTATTAAGGGTTTTTCATTCAAATCTTTTTCCTCCATATCACGCATTTTCCCTCGCCTGAACTTCAATGCATTCCCTATCAGCGCCACTACATCTTCCCACGTTCGTTTTTGTTGTAGTGTAGGTATTGACAACTGTTATTGCAAATGAAGAAGGGAGGAAATTTGCTCAGGAAGGAGCTCAGTGGCATAACTTATCTGGAATCTCACCCTGAGATTTTCCATATGTTCAGAGACGTTGGTTGTTATAGGTTCTGTGAAAAAATCCAAGGATTTCATCAAGGCGTGGCTGAAGCTTTCACATTGACCTTTGACAGAGCCAAAGCCAAAGTTGGAACAATTGAAGTGCAGGTTGATGAAGCAGTTATTGCAGTGGTGACATAGATGCCAAGGACCGGTGAAAGATGGTTCAAGTCGACCACTATCAAATATATTGAGTTCAGGTCTTATCTCAAACCCGAACACAAATGTATCACTTTGAAAAAGGATATCCCTAGATCCTACTTGGAAGAGAAGTGGCAATGTTTTCTCAAAGCCATCCAGGTATACATAACGTGTGAAGGCAGATATAGTAGAGTGATGTTCTACCATTTCAAGCTTATGAATCATTTTACAGGTAGGTGTCCTCTGAATCTGCCCTTCTACCTTCACAAAAGTCTAACAAAGATGACACACCAGGTTCAGGCCCTACCTAGAAAGGTGTAGAGTAGACTCTCCCATCACAGTCTTATCAAACTCATAGTGTTTCAAGAATTACAGAAGAGGGATAGGAGTTGGGAGTATCTTCTTTTTTGGGTCGAATTTGAACCAGAATCCCAGCCCAAGGACCAGAAGAAGACTTCACTCATTAAGTTTTCGACACCACAGAGCAGTAAAAGAAAAAGGAGAGCCATTTCCCTAGTAATTATAGAGGGCCCAACTTCTTCTTCAAAGTCCAAGAAAGCCAAGAAGATGCTCATCTTTAGCCAAGATATAGAAGGGAAAACAAATGCCTCTAGTAAAAACGTTTTGAATCTGCCTTATATAGATTCAGAGGAGGATTTGGAGCCAGGGGAAAGGGAGGTTCATGGAAAAGATGCTTTCAGAAAAACACCTTTTTCATCAGAGGTCCCAAACTTGGAGATTCCTGAAACATCAACCAGTAGGCACAACAAGGTCAGCAAACCATCAAAAGTTGAAGAACTCCAAGAAGAAATATTAGAGATGAAGATGATTGAGAGGGTCATCAAATCCCAAAACCAGACTATAAGCAACACTTCAGATGAGGTAAGCGATTGTTTTGAAAGATTATCTAAAATGCATGTCAAGGAGCAGAAGAAGAACAATAAATTGCTCAAGGAAAATCGTAAATTTCTTAAAGTGATTAAAAGTTTGAGGATCAAACTGAGGCTAAAGAATCCTAAGCCAAGAGAACATTCTGATTTAAGAGCTCTAGCTAAAGTTGTTGAGAACCTAAATGAAGACCCTCAAGAGTAGGTAGGTCGAAGGAAGTCTCTTTTTGCAGTTTTGGATAGTAGTGGAAAATTCAGCATTTTCGGCAGCGTATTCGTTTTCCTCAAGGCGTCGTTAGCTGGCACAAGCTACCCTTCCGATGGATAACCCTTTGCTATTTTACACCTATAAGCTACCGAAAGCATAAAGGATGACAGAATGTTCATTTTTTGCACAGATTGAAATTTTTGAGGTCGAGATTTTGTGAAAGGGGGGCCAAATGAAAGATAAAGATTAAAGTGATACAGATCATCACCCTTTTCAAGTTTGAGGTAGGTATTAAGGAAAAATGGTTAAGTGGCTCTTGAAATTCGTGGTAAAGATTGTCCATCTGTCACAACAGGATTTTAAAGTGCCTTGTCATCTTCTTGAAATTTATTGAAGATATCGTGAAGACCAGTAAAGGGAACGCTATTTCTCCACCTGTCAATGTGTTGTCTTCCTTTCGAATGGAAGAGGACTCTACTGAAACAACATTCTGGAAATATGGAGAAGTTTTGCATGTGTAATTTCTGTTATAATCGACCCTTATGTTTAGGAGACCATCTGTGACATGTGTCAATCATTGCAACTGTTTTCTATTTTTAGAAAACAGAGGTAGAGTTCGAATTTTCTAAGGACTAATAGTATCTTTACCTATATATACACATGTAAAAGATGAAAAAGGGGTTTGACCTGTGTGAAGTCTTTCTCTTTTGGCTATACTGTGGGCCTTGCTACTCCAGGAAGTTTTGTCTGTAATTTTTTGAATGACTAAACAGTAGTAGAGAAAATGATTTACATGATTCTTGTGTAGCAGTGTTGGTGGTGTTCCTTGTTTGTTTTTAGTTATTTTTCTGCTATCATTCAAGCAATTTCATTTCTTATTATTGAAAAAGAGTAAATGGAGAAGAATTTATGCATGCATACTCTTTGTCCAATTTTTCAATAATCTTTATGTTTTCTTCTAAAACTCATTTTATGAATTCTTAAATGCTCATTTGCTCAGTTTTTCCTCCCCCATTTCTTCCTCAAATCGACACCATTCAAACTTGATTCGATCCAACAATTGTTACTATATTTCCCTGTGGAGACATTTACCTCTAGATCTGATTTGATCATTATCTTATAAACAGACCCCATAGCCCAATGGTCATCTGAGAAACTCGTCAACCACATCCTCATCTAAGTATTTCAAAAACCCCAACCCCTTACTTTCATAGCTAGCCTAATATCTATCCCATACAAACCAAGTTAAATCATACGGAGAGAGCCCTCTCTGAGTCTTGGAGGGCTAGATTCAAGACTCCAAGTGGTCTGAGGTTACCTCTGTGACTGCCTCTGCAGCCTTGGGCAAATTACAGAGCGTTAACAGGCTCTAAGGAAAATCCTTCCTTCCTTCCATGCCACATCACAGACAAGATGTTTGTTGCAGAAATAACAAGGAAATACAACCACTGGTTGCATTTTTTCCATGATAAGAAAACAAAATAGTTCATTCCTCTACCCTGGAAAATCAGAGACTTTGTGTGC
>JASDQU011378174.1:6212-16913 GCA_032191745.1 Picea mariana | reverse complement strand
GCCAACAAGGATGAATTTTGGAATAAGGCCATGGATGAAGAATTGGATCAAATAGAGAAAAATGACACTTGGGAATTGGTTCCAAGACCAAAGACTAAGAATGTGATCGACACAAAATGGGTTTTCAAGAATAAATTGAATGAATATGGACAGGTGACAAGGAACAAAGCTATATTGGTATGTAAAGGATATGCACATATTGAAGGAATCGACTCTGAAGAGACATTTGCTCCAGTTTCAAAAATCGAAGCAATCCATTTGCTTTTAGCTTATGCATGCTTTAAAAATGTTAAAGTATATCAGATGAACGTAAAATCAACTTTTCTGAATGGGGAACTTAAAGAAGAAGTCTACATTGAACAACCAGAAGGATTTCAGTTGTCAGAGAACACAGATTATGTGTGTAAATTAAAGAAGGCTTCGTATGGTCTAAAACAGGCTCCTAGAGCATGGTACTTTAGACTGGATAAGTATCTGTAGCAGGCAGGGTTCAGAAAAGGAAGTGAAGACAACAACCTCTACAGGTAAGTCAAGGTAATATTTTATTAGTTGAATTTTATGTTGATGATATTATTTTTGGTAGTGATGATGATAGGTTAAGCCAGAAATTTGCAAAAGATATGCAAAATGAATTTGAAATGTCGTTACTTAGAGAACTATCCTTATTTCTAGGACTTCAGATACGTAAAAACAACCAAGGAATTTTTATTTCTCAAACCAAGTATATCAAAGAAATGCTAAAGAAGTTCGGAATGGAAGATTGCAAACCAGTTATCACTCCCATGCAAAACAGTTGCAATTTGAGAAAAGATGATGATTCGAAGTCTAGAGATCAGAGGCAATATAGGTCAATGATTGGAAGCCTACTATATGTGAAAACATCCAGACCACATGTAATGCAAGCAGTTGGACAGGTGACACGATTTCAAGCAGCACCAAAGGAATCACATGTATTAGTAGTAAAGAGGATTTTCAGATATCTCAAAGGAATAAGAGAGATTGGATTATGGTATCCAAAAGGAAAGGATCTATCACTTATTTCCTACATAGATGTAGATTGGGCAGGTTGTATTGATGAACGACAAAGCACCAGTGGAGCAGTGTTCTACTTGGGTGAGTGTTTAGTATCATGGCTAAGCAAGAAACAATCATCAATATCTTTATCTATAGCTGAGGTAGAGTATATTGAAACAACATCATGTTGTACATAAGTTCTTTGGATAAAACAAACTCTGACATATATACAGGTTGAGTATGATGAGCCCATTCCTATCTATTGTGATAATACAAGCACCATCAGTATCTCGAAAAACCCGGTGATGCACTCCAAGACGAAGAACATTCTAATCAAGTATCATTTTCTATGGGAGCAGGTTGCAGAAAATAATATCAGAGTTGATGATCCGGATTATTTTCAGCACGAAATGAGATCGGAGATATAATAAAGAAATGTGCAGAGATATCACAGATATTCAATAATATAACAGAAATGTATCAAAGATGCAACCATAAACACAGATATACATTAATACATGATTTATATTAATGAAATAAATGTACAGAGACTGTAAAATACAGAGAGAAAGACTCGATAGAATGGTGGCATCTTATCTTTGAGAAGAGATGTGACAGCTACTCGCATTCGCAAGAAGATGATTACAATGAGGCTCTGAAGGCATTTTTACAATAAAAGGGAATTCCAAAATCCATATACATCCAAAAACCTAACCCTAGGAGATGAACTGCCAAAAGTCATGTGGGCCCCGTTTGGTTAAGTCAGTACGTCAACTTCCCAGTGTCGTAACTTTTGCATACGATCTCCGTTTTAGGTGTGTGATAGCTCGTTGGAAATACATCATTGAGGAGATTAATTTTTGGGTATAAATCATGCCTTTGGTTATCATTGAGAACCTAGATCTCGAAAAACATTCATTTGGGCCCTCAAAATGGCCTCGAAAGTTAAATCCTGCTAAAAATAGTAAATTGCCAAAATTGCCAGAAAATTGTTTTGAGCCAGTCAGAAAAGGTGGATGGACACTAATATCCACCTGGATCAGTTGAGTATGTGGGAAAAAAACAACAAGTGGAAGATATCTTTACAAAACCACTTCCACGGGAAGCCTTTGAATATCTTCGTCAAAGACTTGGAGTTATTTCTACTCCAAAATGAATTCTTTTTTAATGCTTTTTGAATTTTCATCTTATATGTCTTAGATTTACATGAGGAAGCACCTTAAGAGGATAGTTCAGTCAGGGGGAGCAGGCTCGGATGGAAATATACCTTTTCCATTGATGACAAAGGGGGAGAGTTTTTATTAGATGCCGAGGACAGAGGCATGGTTCCAGGGGGAGTAGATTTATCAGATGCAGAGGACAGAGGCATGGTTCTAGGGGAAGTAGATTTATCAGATGCAAAGGATAGAGGCATGGTTCTAGGGGGAGAATATTTATCAGATGTAGAGGATAGAGGCATGGTTCCAGGGGGAGCATGTGTGATATGATTTTAGTATTGCATCAGAGTGTTGCCATCAATGCAAAAAGGGGAGATTTTTTATTAAGGTTGGTTGTCATTGATGTCAACCCTTGAAGAAAGCTTCGCAGCACAAAGGTTTGGGTAATGGACCCAAGATTGTTTGATGTAAAGACGAATCATTATTGTTTCGTCATGGTTGATAAGAATTAAATATGGATGAACTCCAAAGTGGTCCCCTTATGGTGAAATCCCTCATGGGAAGATTCTTTGCAGAGTAAGAGAACCCATGCTTAATTTTGGAATAATGAGTTGAAGGATAGTGAATTTGTCAGGGAAACTATCCTAGATATATAGTGTTTTTCATAGCATTTCCAGTGGTATGTGGAACGTCACATAAATCCTCACGGTTAGAGAGTTATGACCATACGAAGTTGGATAATGCCTCATAAGTATTATAGAAGCCCCCAAGGGTCAAAGTGCTTTGCAAAAGAAATTATTTTAAATAAAGAAGCCCTAAAAGAAGGAAAGATTAAGGTTACATGAAGATATAAATAAGAGGCAAAGCTCACTCATTAAACACACACTTGTACATTTTGTATATCTATTTTCTTGTGTAAAGATTCTTGTAAATACTTTTGGATACATATGAAGTAGTGAACATCTGAGGTAGCACAAAGGGTTGACGGTGAAATTCTTGGATTTACAGAAAACCCCATTTTTTTATGCATACGTGGGTTGTCTGTGTATATGGTGCATATACATTGAAGGTATACGTAGGCTGGCTATGTATAGGGTGAGTATGTACGTTGGCTGACTGTGTATAGGGTGAGTATATGTTGATAAATCCATGAAAATTGAGAAGATGAAGGTGTAGAGGTTTTAGATTCTGAGATCAAGATCCCAGGAAGGTCTAGAGTGCTCAGATACATCGGATCCATTCATTGGTTCAAAAGGTATTTCTTATTTATATGAATAGTTGGATTTTGATGTATGCATGAGGAATGGCAATGGAGATTTGAGGATTCTCCCTAGAGAGACTAGTGGCTACATGGGATCTTCTGTAGAAGTCAGATCTACAGAAATACAATGTTGATATATTTATCATTGATACTTCTTGTTGAGGTACATCTTGTATTTCTTGGCATATGTCTAAGAGTTTTTATGCTACATAGTTAAGATCTTGTATTTAATGATGTATTGAGAAATTGAATATCAGAAAGGGGTTGATGACTAGGATCATGTGAAGGATATTATACTTGTTCATGATTACACATACCTATATGGCACATGACTAGAGAGAGACCTACTTGCCTTGAGTAGAGGTTATGTATGAGGATGGATGCATAGGGTACAATTACAGTCTGGATACAGTGACAAGTTACAGATCTATGTGAAAGAAGTTACAGAGGGTCAAAAGTTTTCAAGTGAAAGGAAACCCTAATTTCATAAGGCATATGCGGACTACATAATAGATAGGGCACGTACATACGCGGGCTGCATCACTACAGGTCATATATCTGTTGTATTTTTGTAGATACATGTTCAGTTCAGGTACGGTTTGATTACAGGGTAGTGGTATAGGTTGATATAGTTGTACAACATTATATCTCATAGTGACAGGTTGACAGTGGTTCCATCATTCTACTTCTACTTTAGGGTGGTTGGACAGGGAAAGCATAGGTGGTTATATCCACCTTCCGGTTGTAGACTAAGAAAATAGGGGGTTGTAGCCTCCTTCTGGTTGTAGCCAGAGAATTGGGGAGTTGGAGCTTCCCTCAGGTTGTAGCCTGAGAAACCAGGGGGTTGAAGCCTCTTTCTAGTTGCAGTTAGAAAACAAAGGAATTTGGTGCTTCCAATGAATGTAATTCTTCAAGACATATAAGAAGAAACATTTTGTGGTTTTCTCCTGATTTGGGTTTCCATGTAAAACACTGGTGTACTGTGTATGTGTGTGATTGTTTATTTCTCATTTCTCATTATTGGATAATAATTCTACATTGATATAACATTTGAAGAAAAAGGATTGTAATTACGCTATTATTGATTCACCTCCCCTCTCAGTAATCCAACAGGAGTGAGTGATTAATTAACATGTTATACTAAATAAATGAAGATTACAAGGTACAACTGCAGATCCCCCCTTATTCCCAGGCTGCAATCATCTAAGCATTGCAACCACCCATAGAATTATCTTGGGTGATATTGTGCAGTGCCCCCTATGTATTGTGTTGCCTTTTGGTTTACTAGGAGGGCTGATAGTTTTCGAGGGATTTTGTTGGAATCTTGTTAAATCCAAACCTGGGTCAACTTATGACAGTAAGGTGAGATCAGAGTAAGTAAAGTAGTTTAAAAGACAACAAATGGTTCTGTTTCCAGTTGGAACATAATGGGATTGAGTGATTAAGATATGATGAAGAATTGTAAAAATAATATCAGATTTGGTGAAAAAAATGTGAGAATATAAAAGGGGATGTTGAGACCGTGGTACCCATTGAAGGAATAAATTGAGAGTTGGTTGAAAACAAAGGAGCTGGAGTTTTCACATAAATATAGTAGAAACCCAAAGTTAACACTCTGCAAGTACTTGGACAGGTACTTATTCAATGAATTGCATCAAGTATTTTTCTGTGATTTCCCACATGTGTTGCAGGAGTGGATATTGAGGTTGAAATATAACCACCCTAGAAATTAGATCAGAAAACTAGAGTGGAATCCTACAGAGATCGCGCACTTACAACAAGTTGAGAATAAATTTGTGCACACAATATATTTCTGGTTAGACAAGATTGTTGCAGGATTTATCAAAGAATTTTGCAGTAGATACTGTGAAGTCTTACAGCGCAATAGAGCAAGAATTATTGAAGGGGCCTAGAGGTAGGTATATCATTTCATTGTATACATCTATTAATATATTAATATACAACAAGGGTGTAATGCCAATGGCCTCAGAAAACTAAAATTGCCTGTGTGCATGGGGGAAGGGGGAAGCACTGACAATAGATGGAGAAATGCAGGAAGAAATGGATAGAGGAAAGAAGGAGGAGGCATTGGATCCAATCATGATGGAGGAATACCAGATAAAGCATATCATGGCAACATCTAGAAGAATAGGCAATGGAGTGCCCTACTAATATAAAATGAACAATAAGAAGAGGGCCATAACTGCGAGGGAAGGCTTGGTAAGTGATGAAGAAGAGGTAGAGGAATCTCGGGGCTATGGAGAAGATTGAGGAAATCTTGCACAAGACATATGAAAGGAATACAAGAGGTCCAAGAATAGGAACATAGGGAAACACTCCTATCCATATCAGTGTCAGTGTGGAACCCATAAACTCATGTGAGACTAATACACCAATAAGATCACCACTATTTAGACAACTGAATTTCGAAATGAAGACAACAGGAAGTACATCTAGTCAAGGAGCAACAATTGGAGGAGCCAGTTTAGGAAGTGGTAGCTAAGTATAGATACCGCGCAAAGGTAGTAGTTCATGATTCAGGATGACAGGACACGATCCCACCATCAGATTACTAGAATTCAAGGGAGAGGTGTCGAAGGACCCTGAGAAGCACTTGTTCATTTGTGAAAATATACGGGAAGAAAAATAGATCATAGATGAGGACACTAAACTTGCACAGCTAGCCATCATGCTAAGAGGTTGCGTATTGGATTGGTACATGAGCTTAGCTGAAAATATTCCACCAGGGATAACTAGAATGATTGTAGATATCAAGAAACTATTGATAAATGAATTCCAGAAGCCTATCTCAGAGGATCAATACATGAATGAGATGATAGAGATAATACAGAAACCAAGATAATCTATGTGGGAGATTGACCAGAGATTCAAATGATTGAAGGGAAAGATAAAATATGTCATGACTGACATGAAGCATAGACACTTGTTTGTTAATTCCATGCTACCACACTTGAATTACCCTTTGAGACAACAAAAGTTTCAAACTTACGAAGAAGCTCTGCAGGCATCCCTACAACTGGAAGAGAACCAATAATAGAAGGCAGATCTAGTCATAGAGGAGTTGAAGGAGGATATGAGGAACTTAAAATTTCAACTAAACCAGAAAAGGGGTAAGGACAAAAGAGAAGTTGTTTGGTGTACCACATGCAGGACAAAAGGACACCATAAGAATGAATGCCCAACATTCTTGCAGTACATGGAAACAGGACTACCAAACCCTTTGCCATTAGGAGGACTATGTTGTGGTATGTGTAAGACACTTGGGCATGATTCATATCACTATCCAATGATTCAGAAATACCAGAAAGTGCCTAAGAGTTCATATTGCATCTTTTGCAAGTTCGTATGCCATGATGACAAAGATTGTGAGCTGATGAGGGAACGAAAATCATATACCTAGGGTGAAGGAAGAGATGATGGCAGGGAAATATGCACCAAATTTCAACCAAGTACCAACCCCATATAACATTGCGCATTCGTAGTACAATACCGCACAACCACAATATATTCCCAAGCAATATAACTAAGTTGTTTGGTGTACCACATGCAGGACAAAAGGACACCATAAGAATGAATGCCCAACATTCTTGCAGTACATGGAAACAGGACTACCAAACCCTTTGCCATTAGGAGGACTATGTTGTGGTATGTGTAAGACACTTGGGCATGATTCATATCACTATCCAATGATTCAGAAATACCAGAAAGTGCCTAAGAGTTCATATTGCATCTTTTGCAAGTTCGTATGCCATGATGACAAAGATTGTGAGCTGATGAGGGAACGAAAATCATATACCTAGGGTGAAGGAAGAGATGATGGCAGGGAAATATGCACCAAATTTCAACCAAGTACCAACCCCATATAACATTGCGCATTCGTAGTACAATACCGCACAACCACAATATATTCCCAAGCAATATAACTAGGTTCCCCAGTACAACGCACCATGAGGAGATTGAGTTGGCTACAAAGGTGGAGGACAAGGCAGAGGAGGCTTTGGAAGCAGACACTATGAAAGAGAATGTCCACTTCCACCTACAACATGTATGTATTGTCACGCATCAGATCATGATACAAAAGACTGTCTGACACTATTGGGGAAGATCCAAGAAAAGGGAAATTAGAACAATCAGAATGTTCAGTTGATTTATGCGGAAGCAAGGGATGATGAAAGAAATATCAACATAGTTATGCATAGAGGAGTTAAGATAGGAAATGATCTAGTAAGACAATATCCAACACAACACCAATGGGTGAAGAAGAATGTCGAACCACAGAAAAAGTTTGATGCACAGAACGAAAAAAGGATATTCAAGTAAGCCAGACAAGAATTGTTGAATTCAGACATTGCATCTACATTAAATGTGCAACATACTCAGGATGAACCAACATATGAGATTCCTTCATCACTGGATCATACTAATGAAGTGCAACCTCTATGATAAGTAAGTACCATAAAGGATTTTCTGCAATCTCGTGTTAAGATATTAAATGACCAATCATCTGTTAAATTTTTTCAAAATATCCTAGAAAGATGTAACTTAGATGTAGAGGGGGAATTAAAATAGAAAACAATCAACCGCCTGGATACAAGAAGGAGGATAGGCAGGGAGTTTAGATTAAATTCTAACATTGGAGATTTCAATATGGGAGACATCATACTGGATTTGGTCTCTGAGGTGAATGTGTTACCCAAGAATACATGACAAAGTATGGGAGAGCCCACATTAGGATATTCACCTATTCAGCAGAAACTAGAAAATCAACACAAAGTTCTACCAATTGAAAGGCTAAAGGGTGTGACAATTGATCTAGATGGAGTGCGCACCAAGGCAGACTTTGAAGTAATAGAAATAGTGGATGGCAAAACACCTTATCCAACATTGCTTGGCTTGGATTGGGTGTTTTATAATCAGGAAATAATCAACTTGAAGACGAGGAATATGACATTCAAGTCAGGATAGTACATAGTCATTTCTCCATTAGATCCATTAGAAGGAGAAAGGTTTGTAGAACCCACTTGCTTGGACCTAGAGGAAATTAACCAGTTGTACAGAATCATCATGAGAGAAGAAGACTATGTGAATCCAACTGCAGATGGGGTACTCAGTTGGAGAAGTATCACATCATGCATGTCAGACTCAAATACATGGTTTTAAAATTGGCAGTAGAGATTACATGAAGTCTTCACAAGAAGATGCGCAAGAATAGACCACATAGTAAGATGGGTAGGTACAGAGATAAGAGAACCTCCTAGATTTCATTGGGTGAATGACTTAGAAGAATTCCTAACAAGATATGAAGATGGAGTGTTACCAAATCAAAGGCTCTAAGATTTGGATATAGAACTCAAGGAAACACCTGCAATATGGTGGGGTGCACACAAAGAGACCATTAGGGACTGGTACAAATGCAAACGATTACTGCACATTAGGTTCGACGCAGAGCAGAAGAGTAGAATGATACAGAGATATGATGGACATGGGTCATATTTGGAACACTTGGAGAAGTGAATAAAATTATGGATGATGACACCACCAGATGCATCATCACTTTATTCATACACTAGAAGGAATCCAAGAAAACTGGTATGTAGATCAGGAACTGCGCAGAGGAATTGCAAAATGGACAATGTTACATCAGAAATTTACAGTCACTTTCTCATTTGAACATGATAACCCCAACATAGACTCAACACTCAAAAAAATCAGAGGGGTAATATTCATTAAGGAACCATAAGTTGAACTTATGAAAGAAGATCAACAACATAACAGACAGACAGTGAAAGAATTACTATCATGCTACCATGTGTAGGAAGAAGCAACAGATGAAGAGGACTTGCACAACATTCAAATAAAAGAAGTTGAAGTTAAAAGAGAGGTGAAAGGTCCACCTTTGGAATCATAAGTGTTTGTTGTGCCGATTAAGGTGAAGAAAGTTAACATTGGGAAAATCGAGAATCCCAAAATGGCCAACATTGGAGACTACTGGGATGAGCAAACAGTAGAAAGCCTAACAGAGTTATTCTGCGAGTATAGTGACATTTTCCCAACAACCTTTACATAAATGAAAGGAATAGTAGGAGAGATAGGATATATGAACATACCTCTCAAATCTAAGTCTAGATCAATCAGACAATGACCACATAGACTGAACCCAATATATAAGTAGAAAGTAAAAGTGGAAATTGATAGGATGTTGGAGGCCAAAATCATAGAACCAGTGGAGGAATATGAATGGGTGAGCCCTATGGTAGTTCAAGAGAAGAAGTAGGGAGGGATAAGGATATGTGTCGACCTGAGGAAGTTGAATGATGCTTTCCTTCATGACCCTTTCCCTACCCCTTTCAGAAATGAGGTATTGGAGAATGTAGGAGGATAGGAAGCATACTCATTCACAAATGGATTCTCAAGGTACCATGAAATCAAGATACCCCCATAATATAGGTACAAGACCACTTTTTCCACAGAATGGGGATCCTACCAGTACACAGTCATGCCTATTGGGCTGAAGAATGCACCAACTCTATTCTCAAGAGTAGTGATAGATGTTGTTAAATAATTCATCCATCATTTCTTAGAAGTATACCTGGATGATTGGATAGTATATAGTCTGTTGAAGGACCATGTAGAGGTGTTAACACTGATGTTAGAAAGATGTAGGCAGTTTCAGATATCACTAAATATCAAGAAGTGCATCTTTGGGACACCTTTTGGGATACTATTGGGCCATATAGTGTGAAAACAAGGCTTTATAGTAGATCCTTCCAAGATTAAAATGATTTTTAATCTACCACCACCAAAATCAGTACACCAGTTGAGAGAAACATTGGGACATACAGGATACTATAGTAAATTCATTAAAGGGTATGCATAGATCATTGCGCCAATGGAGAAACTGTTGAGGAAAGATAGTAAATTTCAGTGGAATGAGGACTCTCAGTGAGGGTTGGACACTCTAAAAGAGAAGATGGTAACAAAACCAATACAAGTATTCCTAGATTTGGAAAAGATGTTTCATGTGCATGCAGATTCATCAATTATAACACTTGGATTTATTTTGGCATAGCCAAGAATAAGGGAATTGGACCATTCTATAACATTTACTAGCAGGAAACTGTCAGAGTCAAAGCATAATTACAATACCACAGAAAGAGAAGGCCTAGCTATGGTCTATGCAATCCAGAAGTTTAGACATTAATTACTGGGAAAACATTTAAAGATGTTTATAGATCATTCAACCCTCAA
>JASDQU011378171.1:13501-24050 GCA_032191745.1 Picea mariana | reverse complement strand
TGGTGCTCATATGTATGATAATGTAAAGAATGTAACTATTACTTATCATATAAAGAAAAGAGGTTTTTACCCTGTATGGGTTTCCTCAGGAAATATCTGTCTCTGTGTTTCTTTATATGTGACTGATGCTGAATGTGCCATTGTTTATTTCCCTGCATTATTGTGATCATTTTAGTGTTTCAGAAAAGAGTTTAAAAGAAGCATAATTGTTTAAGCACGGTAACAACTGATTCACACCCCCCCCCCCTCTCAATTGTCCAACATAATGTTCCCAAGTGTATTTTCTTGGAACATTTGAAGTTTTATGTTTTTTGGTTGTGGTATTTTGTCAAACAATTTGCATATTTGGTCTTCTTGAGTTGCGCTAGGGTTTATTATTATGTTTTTTTTCATAAATAAATTATATACATGAAGAGAAACAATTAAGAAACAATATACAAAGAGAACAACACAAGGAAATGGCCACAATACTTCAGATCTGTATTTTATTTAAATATATAAGCTAACCTCCATACAAGAGCTGAACATATCATGAATAGATATTAAAGAATAATAGTTGTGGCTGATAGCGCCTCCAAAATACAATAGAGAGAAGATGTCTAGGCTACCTTGAGCCTTCAATAGATGCATGCAGGAGATATACAAAATCCAACCTGTTTCCTTCCTCCAAATGTTGAGTTTCCTAGCTGAGTTGTGCGCCTCTTTGGCTGAGAATGCCCAAGGAAATTTGACCTCTCTGAATCTAGCCTCCAAACTATGAGAAATGGCTACCAATATGTGGATCTGATGAATACTAACTCATATGAGAAGAAAGCCCAACTGTAGATGACAAATCTGACCCCAAACCACAATATCTCTCTTCTCAAATGTGACCTCCTTCAGTAAATTCTCCCAGGTATAATAATAAATAAATATGCAAAGAAAAATCTCCTAGGACTGACGTGAAAAGGCACCTTGATGATTTGAAATACCTTTGAAGTGAGATCTCCTCCAAATATAGTGTCCTTAGTCCCCAACAAGCTCTTCTTCTCTAGACAATGTGCCCCTATTATGTAGAGAAAACCCCAAACTCGCGCTTTCTTCCACAATATGTTGCTGAATCTGATCTGAAACAGAGCTAGAATAGTGAGGGAGGAATATTTCACCTCCTTGGCCAAGCTTGGACCAGGAACAAAGGGATCTTTCACCTCCTTGTTGATCTCTAGTGTTTATTCAGTCAAAACCCACAAAACTGCCAAGTACCATGGGCTCTCTAGCTAAGAAGCCAGACATCAAAATAACAATCAACATAATGAGAGAACAGAAGCCTCTATCTCTCTTTTATACCACTGTTTACCTTTTCTCTCCAAGTGACTTTTAATTCACTTCTAATGTTTCTTCATAAAATCACTTTATTAATTAATTAACCTTTTCTCCTCTAAAAAGTGATTATTTTTCCCTTATGGCTTCTTCGGTCGTTGAAAGTCACTTTTCATCATCTTATCCTTTATAGATTTTCCTCTTGATTCCAATGAGCTATTACACTAAGGTGTTTCTTCAAGTATTATTCCCAAAATGACCTCCTTCGTGAATTTAATTAAAATATGTTCAATAATAACTCAAAATTATATAAATAGTAGGAATGCAATGAAACCAAAGACAAGTTGTGCGGAATGGATCGTGATGATAAAATATGATGAATAATGTAAGCCAGGCCCCATAAAACTCCTCAATACCTCCTAAGCTCACAATCACCCCCAAGTGGCTACTCTGGCAAACATCCCAAACTGTAGCATAAGTGAATCCAAAAATGGGGACATTACAGTCCTCCCTGGTCGAATATTGCTTGTCATCAAGCAACAAATGAATCAAATTGTGTATGATCCCAAAGCCCCATATCCATCATTGTGACATGAATTACTCTCACCTCAAGACATAGTCCCACAAAGTGATTTCTATGCATGCCCCCAGAATGCTCCTGATGAGTAGATCGATCATGTGCAGTAGATCCTTAGTTAACTCCTCAGGAAACCTCTCTGCTCAAAACTCAACTCCATCAACCACTGGACTACCAAACACTCTAATCCCTGGATCCCAAATAAATATGTGAACTACAATTCCCTATAAAGTATAGTCCTGTGAGACATCAATACCAAGAGTCTCCTGAATACCCCCAACCAATAGAACAAGTAAATATAATATCCATCCATCAAGGAGTCTCTCACCTAAACCAATATCCCAACTATTACCTCTGATAGAATCCAGATCCCCTTCTAACCAAGAAGATGATATATTGATATACATGATCCTCAGCTAAGGAGATCCATCTTGCCACATAACATCCTCATCTCGATCTGCTCTCAAATTCCCCCAACAATGGAAGGAACTAATCATGCAAGTCCCCAAAATTCCCATGCACTCTAGAAGAGCACCAAACCCTACATCACATAACTTTGAGGGTGCCATACCAAGTATCTCGGTGCTTACTGAACTGTAAACCTTCGGCCGAAGTGTACTGATAGCTATGTTGTCCTGTCCATGATCAATAAGCTCGACCTCCCTATCAACCCACATTGCTTCTTGTGGTGTCCCATACTCTAGTAATACCCCTATGATGTCAGCCCTACTATATAGCTCTAGTACACTAGGGTTGAGAGATGCTAGCATACTCTCCCAAATCTGCCTTGAAACAAGGGGGGATAAGGAATCATGCCCCGACTCATGATATTAACATACCGAGCATTCCCCCATGTGCCTCATGATCCAGATTTAGGAGAGAAATGAATTGATTAATAGATTGAATACAATAAACACATAGATATGAATAATAGCACAAATATCCAGTGAACAATATCTTCTATTAAATAATGAAATAGGTTGAAACTGTAAAACTGCAAAACTAAAACACTTGCTCGAATGGCGGTAGCTATCTCTGAGAAGAGATGTGGTTGTTACACACATTCTTCTGAGAATAATGGATTACAATGAGGCTCCAAAGGCCTTTTTGATATTATTCATGAATGCCAAAACCCTAGACATCCAAAAACCTAACCCTAGAAGGTGAAACACTAAAAGTCATGTGGGCCCTATGGGTAAGTTGGTGTAATTTGGTACCTCAACTTCCAAGGGTCATAACTTTTGCATACGACCTCCATTTTAGGCGTGTGATAGCCTGCTGGAAAGGTCTTTCAGATAAATACACATTCCTCCATCAAACTGTGACTCAGTCTACAGTTTGACTATGGTGAGCCAAAAAACAATGTTTAGGGCCCCAAAATGGCCCTGGAAGTACAACAAGATGTGCTGACATGAAAACATACAAAATAAGCCAGTTGGATAAAGAGAGAGGCCACTTGTATCCACCTAGAGGATGTGTGGGCTTCAGACAACCCCAGAAGTGTAGAACCCACAATTACAAAGAAGTACAGAAGAACTTGTTGAACAAAAAATAGATACGAGGAGCCAGTTGGAATAGGTGGGTGGCCACCAATATCCACCTGGATCAATCCTCCCCCCTTAGGAAGCAATGGTATCCATTGCATTGAGTTCCCCCATCAGGTGAGGAAACTTCTGCTGGATTTGGCCCTGGGTGATCCACTTGCCTTGGTGTAGGAGTTGCCCTGCCTTGACAACCCGATAAAGAAGGACCCACTGCTAGCGAGTGCCTTTGACGTGTGTGTCCACTATCTGATCAGTGGATGCTTGTTCCATGTAGTAAAGGTTGAGATTTGTTGGTGTCAGATGTTCTGTGATATCAAAGGTGTCCAATAATGGGGGAAAATATGGTCGAAGGAGGTCCACATTGAATACTAGATGCAGACCAAGGAAGGGTGGAGTGTTGAGCTCAAAATCATTGCTACCCACAACCTTGGTGATGGTGTAAGGGCCATAACGAAGTGGGCAAAGCTTCTGATGGGCTCGATGAGGCGCTCCTTCTGCAAATTTAACCATACTTTTTCACCAACCTGAAACTGGTGTGGTACCCTGTGTTGATGATGGCACTGTTTGTACTTAGCATTGAATTTCTGAAAAATCTCCTGGACCTATTGGCGGATGTGCTGAATCTTCTCAATTAATCTGGTGGATTTATCGATTGCAGACTGATCAGGGGAAGAATTTGTTTATGCAGTGGCAAGAGGAAGTGCAACATCAATGGGTCCCAAGGGTTGGAATCCCAAAACCATCTGAAATGGTCTATGGTCGGTGGAACTATGGAGATCCTTGTTGTAATTGTGTTGGAGATATGGGAGACTCTCGTCCCATGTACGTGGATGCTTAGAATTTTACATGCACAAGATGTGCACAATCATCCGATTGATGACCTCTGTTTGGCCACCAATTTGGGGGTAGAAAGCAGTGGATTTTTTGAGCTTGGTGTCCAACAGAGACTAGAGACTTGACCAAAAGGTGTCGAGGAACCTATTGTCTCAGTTGGAGATGATGGTCTGTGGTATCCCAAAGTGGACCCACACTCATTATAAGAAGAGCTTAGAAGTATCTGTCGATGTGACATTCTTCTTACAGGCTGTGAGGATGACCATCTTCAAAAACTGATGAACGACCACAAACACACAATCATTTCCTTTCTTGGTGGATGGCAAGCCAGACATGTAATCCATTGAGATGGATTCCCAAGGATTCTCAAGAATAAGAAGAGGGGTGTATAATCCTTGCTTCTTGATGGCTGGCTTGGAAATGGCATAGGCAGTGCAAGATCTAATATACTTTCTGACGTCCTGTCAATGTTTTAGCCAATAAAAATGTTTCTGAAGAATGACCACAAATTTTCCCAAACTAAAATGTCTGGCCACCCAACTGTAGTGGGATTTCCAAATCAGCTTTGCACACTTGCTTGTAGGAACACAGAGATGGCCCAGGTGGCATAAGAGTCCATCCTAAATGTGAAAATTTATGACAGTTGCACCTATCCTCAAGAGCTAATAGGTGGTGGCAAAGTTTGGATCTTGTTGATAAATTTGGGGCCACTCAGATGCTTCATGTCCACAGGAATGGAGCATAGTGGTGAGTGAAGCCACATGAGGCCAACTGAGGTAGTCAACGACATGATTGGAGATACATGTCTTATACTTTATGTTGAGATGAAACTGCTGCGGGTAGATAGACCACTTCTGATGGCGGTCATTCTGAAATTTCCCTTGTGTCTATATGAACTACATAGGCTTGTGATCAGTGTGTATGATCGTCTCTTTACCCATAATGTAATGTTTCCATTGACGACAAGCTTGTACAATGGAATACATTTCCTTGTCATAGGTGGGGTATTTTTGGACAATATCAGAGAGTGCCTCACTATGGTATGCCACTAGATGCTCGTGCTGAGTGAGAACTGCCCCCACATCATAGTCAGATGCATCAGTCTCAATCTCGAATGGTTACTGTAGATCGGGAAGGGAGAGTATGGGAGCTTAGCACAAGTGATGCTTCATATCATAGAATTCTCATTGCTGCTCCTTCCCCCACATGAACTTGTCCCTACCACCACCCTTAGTCACCTGGCTGAGGGCCCATGCAATATGGGAGAATCCCAACATGAACCGTCGGTAGAAGTTGGCTAGTCCCAAAAATATTCAAAGCTTGGTCAGTGTGGTCGGGGCTGGCCAGTCACAGATGACTTGGATCTTAGCTGGATAAACATGTACCCCATGCTCATCAACAATGTAGCCCAATTATTAGACCATGTTCATGCCAAAAGAGCATTTTTCCAAGTTGGAATAAATCTTTTTCTGCCGTAGAGTGCTCAAAACCTACTAAATATGCCACATGTGCTCCTCCCATGTTTTGCTGAAGATGAGGATGTCATCTAAATATATTACCACAAAGGAGTTGGTGAAGGGTCTCAATACATCATCCATCAACCTTACGAAAGTGGCTGGTGCATTTGTTAAGCCAAAGGGCATGGCTAGCCATTTGTAGAGACATTATTTAGACTTGAAGGTTGTCTTCCATACATCAGTTGGTTTAATGGGAACCTGGTGGTAGCCAAACTTTAGGTCAATATTGCTGAAGAACTTTTCCCCCTTGATTTGGTCAAGAAGTTCATCAATCCTAGGAATGGGGCAGTAGTTCATGATTGTGATTTTGTTTAGGGCTCTATAATAAATGCAGAGTTGCCAAGTCCCGTCCTTATTTTGCACCAATACAATCGAGCTTCCACAAGGGGAAAAGTTGGGTCTGATGTGCCCCTTTTGAATAATCTCTTGGATCTGATGCTTGATTTCGTCATTCTCCATCAACGAGCATCGATAGACTGGTCCATTGGGTAGAGTTGTGTCAGGGGTCAGATCAATTGGATGCTTTAATGGCAGTGTGTCGATACCCCTGTAGGTGAGGCGAAGATGTCTCTATATTCTTCCACGATCCCGTCCACTTGCTTCTACTGCAAAGAGAGGTGTTGTGTAGAGGCCACAGATGTGGTGGTGACCTTCTACTTACTACAAGAACGAATCATAAAAAAGACGAACTTCCCATTCTGTGAAATGACCTTACTACATTTCTTAGCAGAGATTAAAGAAATAGCAGTAGGCAACACTACCTCTGGGATCTTGTACAATTGTCTACCCAAAGTAATAATAACACTGCGAGGTCTAGACTCATACACAACATGACACTTCCACAAATATGGTTTTCCTAAAAGAACATCACAAAATTCAATGGGAGAAATATCACATAGTACCTCATCTTTGAAAGGTTTAATGTCGTAGGGCAGACGACACTGTTGGCTGACACAAAGATCTATTCCTTGGCGAAGCCAGCCGATGGTGTAGGGTTGCGGGTGTGGTGTCATTGGTAGGTCCAGCTGCTTGATGACCTCTTCTAAAATCAGTTTCTTCTGACTACCACCGTCGAAAATGAAATGAATTAGAGCCCCCTTGACCCACATCTGCGAGTGAAAGAGGTGTTCCCCTTCCTCTGGTTCTTCTGGTTATCTTGGCAAGAATTTGGTGGTAGAGACATGGCACTGGGTTCAACATCGATAATCCACTTCCCTCCTTTAGGGTTTGACTCAGAATCAGAATCGACCTCTGACTTAGAAGCCTTCAACTCCACCATGAGGGACTTCTTGGAGCGACATTCTTCGGTGTTGTGCCAAGGAATTTTATGGCACTCACACCATTTTCCCATGTCCTTCTTCGTCTTCTCATTGCCCTTCTTGTGTTGTGGCTTGGACTGGTTTTCCTTAGAGTGGCCATCTCGATTTGGTCCCTTGTTTTGCGGGTTAGGGATGCCTTTTCCTTGCTTCAGCTGTGAGGGGTTTGCAGATCCAAACTCTCGCTGTTTCTGCTTAAATTTCTGCTCAATCTTGACAACGTATCTATAATTCGTGCCCAATGAGGCGATGTCCATGAACTCCATTTTTGTTTGAATGTATCTATGCAAAAAGCCACAATATTTGAGCACCAGATGATACTCAGAGTCTTTGATACCCAATTTGGTGTGTAGGGTATGGAAAATATTGGTGAAATCTGGTACGGTCTGGTCCCTTTCTTGACGTAGGGTGGCCCATTTGGTGTACTAGTCCTCATAGCTTCCAACAGGGTAGTACTATTCTTTAATGGAATCCCAAAAGGAATCCCATGTATGGGCCGCCAAAAACATTTTAGATTCCTCCACGGCACTTTGCTCAGAGTAAGTATCCCACTAGTCTTTAACATGCGGAACGACCTTGAGGAGTGCAAAAGTGATCTTTTCCCTATTGGAAAAATTGTGGACCACATATATCATGTGCATATATATACAACATCTGCATATATCAGTCCTTCAAATAATGGAATATCAAAATTTACCTGTACCTTGAAGGGGGTTTCATGGCCGCTTGATGAAGATGCTTCTCCTGTGGGCAACCGTTGAAGGATCTATGTGAAGTTGTCCATCATTTCATTCCTTTTTTGCATGAGGGATTCCTCGAGCAAAATTTTAATAGGATCTCCTGCTCCATCATATTTATTTTCGTCTCCCATGGGTTGTTGTCAGGCTTGACGCGACCGATCATGTAATGGCTCGATTGGTTAGAGTCCCAACTTCTTGTACCCATATCTTGTCGGGGACATGCACGAAGAAAAATAAATGAAGAGTAGACCGCTCTGATATCACTGATCCGTATTTAGGAGTGGAATGAACTGATTAACATACTGAATACAATAAAAATAGAGATATGAATAATAACAAAAATATCTAGTGAACAATATCTTCTATTAAATAATGAAATAGGCTGAAACTGTAAAACCGCAGAACTGAAACACTTGCTCGAATGGTGGTAGCTATCTCTGAGAAGAGATGTGGCTGCTACGTGCATCCGTCTAAGAAAAATGGATAACAATGAGGCTCCAGAGGCCTTTTGGATATTACTCATGAATTCCAAAACCTTAGACATCCAAAAACCTAACCCTAGAAGGTGAAACGCCAAAAGTCATGTGGGCCCCTATGGGTAAGTTGGTGTAATTTGGTACCTCAACTTCCAAGGGTCTTAAATTTTGCATACGACCTCCGTTTTAGATGCATGATAGCCCGTTGGAAAGTTCTTTTAGAGAAATACACATTCATCCATCAAACTCTAACTTAGTCTACAATTTGACTCTGGTGAACAAAAAAAACAACATTTAGGGCCACAAAATGACCATGGAAGTACAACTAGATGTGTTGACATGAAAACATACAAAATAAGCTATTTGGATTAGGCGAGAGGCCACCCATATCCACCTAGAGGATGTGTGGGGATTCAAACAACCCTAGAAGTGTAGAACCCACAATTACAAAGAAGTACAAAAGAATGTGCTGAACAAAAAACAGACACGAGGAGCCAGTTTGAATAGGTGGGTGGCCATCAATATCCACTTGGATCACCTCATGACATCATCCTTGAGATCCTCCCAGATGAATCTCTCTCTGATCTGTTGAGGCATCCTGAGATGGCCAAGCTATCCAACCATAGGTACATCATGTATGGTCCTCAAGATCTCTAACGTTTGTTGTTGCGACCATACATATTTCCAACTAACCTCATAGTCCTCATTAGAAGCATATGTCATACTATGCTTCTCGTCCCCATCCCACTGAGACTTTGAACCTATATCTACCTTTGGAATACCCCATGTCCCACAACTGAGGATGCTCTCCATCATTCCCAAGGCCTCATTTGACTGTCTTGAGTGAACCTCCCCTATTTGGCTACATATAATGTAGTATCCCCTAGAAGGAGGTCTCTGTCTAATAACTCTCCATGTCCCATGCAATTGGCTATCTATCCCAATGATGATGTATATAATGAAATTATCGAGAAAGGATAACAAAAATACCTGCAACTATGTGTAGGACTGGGAAGTATCATATGCGCTTGTCAACCCCAAAGGCTTGACCAAAAACTTATCCACCCACATCCAAGGTGAATAGTCACATAGAATCCATACTAATCTCATGTTATCATGTACAATGGTAGGTGACTCCACATACTAATGGTCAATCACACTCCCCTTATCATCACTCATATGAATGATTCTACTAAGAAGGTAATCTCTTAGATCCATGTGCTTTTGTAAAGGAGAGGACCGCTCTCCACATAAATATCCATGCTCCACTAAACATGTCTCCTGTATACCCATGCAAGCTCCTGTATCCTCTTTGATCATCATGTATCTTGAGTGTGCTGCTGGTTCAACCTCTACATGGATTTAAACTAATCCTAGAACCCAAATGGATGTGTCCTCCTATCCTTGACTATCCTCCTCAAGGAGCTCCTCTAATTTGGACTCTAATTCCTAAAGGGATGTTTGTTTGCCATTCAATAATCCTTGTGTGCTTACCAACTCATGAGTGAGTCGGTCCACCTCAGTCTCCTTCTCCTTCAATGCCCTATGATACATCTCAAAAACCTCCAAAAGGTACTCTCTATTCGTAAGTAACTACTGGTAGTCGATCCTCATCACAATCACTCTCTCCCTGAGTGTCTGGAAGGCATCAATGGAAAAATCTCCATCCAAAATATCATGTGCCATCGTGGACCTCCAACAATACTCTTCTACCAACACGTGTGATCATCAATGTTTCTAATGGTTTCCATGATAATGTCATTTCTGACCCTCAACAGTCCTACCAAATGTTGTGACTCTTGAACACTGTCCTGGTGAAGTAATACCTCATGAATCCCACTGCTAATGTCAACACTGGAATCCTCATCAATACACTCCTCAAGAGCTAAAGCACCATGTTAGCACTAGGATTTTTTCTTAGACTCCTTTAAGAACACACCCAATAACCATCAGAATATAAATGGTTAAAACAAGTTTATACTTGAGTGGATCAGCAAGACTGAGTAAGAAAGAGAGAGGGAAACAAATGTCTGCAGAGGCATTCCATTGGGCATGGAGTCATAACATCCTACAGATCAAAGGAAATTATTTTGTATACTAGATAAAGGTTTTATATAATTATGGGTAGAAGCATAGAGAATATGATAAAAGGCAGAACATCCATTGTACAAAGATCCTTTCTGCAAACAGATTAAAGAGTGCTTAAACAATAAACAATGATTAATGGGCAAGCTACAATAGATCCT
>JASDQU011378170.1:3797-16768 GCA_032191745.1 Picea mariana | reverse complement strand
TGTGTTAAGAAGCACCCTATAGCATGCTATTATTTGAGTCTATGATTAATATTTAGGGTTACATCTTTCACTCAAACCCTATCATTATTTGTGTGTGTAAGCTACCATTCTAAATTTGGTGTTCGACATAAATATTAACTATGTGTTAAATCTCTTATCATTGCATTCCTTCCGGCACTAATATTCGATTTATGTTTAGACTTTGATAAAACGTATATGAAATATAATATGTAATTCAGTATTTATAGTTTAGTCAATGCATTCCTTTCGTCAAGAAATATTTAAACTGCTACCCTAACTTGATTTGTGCATTCCGTCTACACCTACCATGCGATCCTTGTGGTTTGAATTTGTAATTTATTACTGTATTAAGAGTGAAGTCCCATGGCTTTATTGGTGAACTATATCTGTATAAATTTATGGAATACATTTCGTTCTGCACTTTCTTGATCATTTTAATTCTTAGATGTTTTTTTTTTACTTCTTTCTGGTATTTATGGTTAAATAACTATTTACTGTGACCTAATGATGGGAATCTTGATTTTGCGAGGGTACCCATCAGATCGACCTTGGCCCTCTTCTCACTTCCAGTTTGTGGATGACTTCTCCAACTGCGCAGCTAGAACAAACCAGTCCAAATCGCAAGTTAATTATTGTTGGGAACCATGATTATAACATTTTGTAGCATAGTGTTTATCCTAAATTTTGATCTAATTTGTCATTCGAAATTCCATTTAATTATTTTACTCATTAATGTTTAGGTTCACACCCTATGAAAAAGGTAATTGGGCTCCGAATACAACGTTTAAACAATAATTTCCAGGTTCTATTACATGAATTGATACTATGTTAAATTATAGTTGTCGTGTGTAGAATCAACATAATTCTATGACGATTGGTTTAACTGTGTCTTTAGTTTTAAAGAAAGGTCCTAAGGACCAAACCCTTGCCTCTTTGTAATAGAAATTATTAAGGTGTAATGAACATGATTACTCCATCATTCATAGATTGTATAGTCGACTTTAAATGGAGAAAACTCAATCGGTTAATTCCTTGTTTTTAGGTATATTGGATATGTTATATTTAGAATTCTAAAATGGATAGTAAATCTCAACTATCAATGAATATGTATATACATATCAATTTACTTCTGAAATATCCTTTAGCATTTTCACAGTCTAAAGTCTATTTACAAAGAAATGAATATTCAGATGTATATGTATTACGTATTTGGTAGGGATTCTCAACAGATGGTTGAAATGATATCCTATTAACACATATGTATCCTCTAATATTTCCATAATTAAATTCCATACTTATCCAATATACAAAGAAAGTTTTTTTCTCAACACCTATAGTTAATCTATAAGAGCTTACTCTACTGTTCATCCCATTTCAACAGACTTTAATAAACACAACAATTCATCGAGATTTAAGTATATGCATTCTATCAATCAATAATTCAAATAACATTTGACCAGAGAAGGAGTAGATAGACATATCTAAACAATTTTCCAAACAACAAATGGAACAACCAAGTTCCTCCCAACCTTAGAACAAGGAAGCCAATTCACTTGTCTTGTTCACCCCCTAGCCTAACTATGAATTCATGAGGGTGAACTCAGAACTCCTCTTGAGCAATATCCCTTCAGTTTCATCAGTTTCTCCTTGCCTCACACTCAACAAGTAATGTTCATAACAACAAGAGATAATTCCTCTTCCCCCCATCACACTAGGCAATGTCCTACCTCCTCCCATATGCTATATATCCAAAAGCATTTGTGCCTAGGTCTTTTCCCCTTTGGAAATTTTTTCATCTTTCCAAATCTATGATTTTCAGGGGCTGCCAATGGCCAAATTCCTGATTTTCCACTTGTAAAAATCATCCCTGAGGTAGTTCCAACATATTCCCCACTCATGGAGTCATGGTCAACTGATTTTAACCTGGCTGTTCCATTTGTCCATCAATAATAAATATAAAATATTTTGTTTTATATAAGTGTTATAGTCAAATAGTTAGTTGGGTCAGATCCAATGTCTGCCCAACATTCATAATCATCATTTACAATTAACTATATTTGAAATTCAAAATTTCCATAAATGGCAAAATTTTTCCAATTTCAAATTTACCAAAAACAGAAATACTTTCCTAAGAAATTTTAGATTTAAAAATAAAAAATTTTGTGGGATGTTACAGATAGAGCTACTGAAAAGCAGTATATGAACATATGTATGTTTTAGTTGAATGAATATAACAGAGGAGCATTGTCCCAAATGTATGGTGTTGATGCATCTATCTAAATGAATGAATGGTACACTTTCTGTTTATTAGGAATTCTATGTTATTTTGTGTTCTTGTGTTTACGAATGCATTTGAATGGAGAAATGTATGAATCTGTGATATTTTAAATAAGTTTCAATTTTTTCTCTTCTACGAGCAAGTGCAAGTGTGCATAGTGTCCACAAGGAGTGCGTAGACAAAGTATGTTTTGGCTCATAAGCCCAGAAGAGATAACGTGAGCCTTATGCATGCAAGGAGTGCATAGTGTCCGCAAAGTGTGCATTGACAAATTTCATTTTGACTCAAAACGTTCTGGAGAGATATCTTAAAGGAGATATTTTTTATTGAGTTGCATATAAATATATCTTCCTCTCTAAGTCTTAACATAATACTTCAATACATACAATTGATTTTAATGTCTATGGGTCAATCATGCATACCTTGCTAACCAAAACATAGACCTCGTAGAAGAAATATCTGAACTCCAATACCAATATACACATGATGTTAAGGATTGGGCATTGTAGGGATATTTTTCATGGTCCAATCGATGGTTAGGGATACAAACCAACTGTAAGGTCTTCTGTTAGAAGGGTGAAAAAACCATCAACCAAGTCCTCGAGGAGACAGAACTTGGAGTCAATCCAACACCCATGTGTTTCACTAGTTGAGAAAGTTAGAAATTTGGGTGCATGAACACACCAAGTTTATTTCCCAACCATGAGGAAAAGCATAAGGAAGGTAACACCAAGGTTTGTATGCACCCATCCCAAGGGACGCGATGGTTGACGAGTGTATGGGCTCGCTTGGGTGCATGGGTCCATGAAGGTGCACACCAGTTTGTTTGTGTTGTTTGGTCTGCAGAGGGATGTGAGACACACAAAGGACATGACAGTTAACGATGGTGACCTTTGGAGTCCATATAAGAGAACAAGGGTGCACAATCAATGAAGTTACATTTGAACAACATGTGATAGTGTTCTTTCTTTTGTGCTTAAATTAAGTATTGAATATTGTGTGAAAATGTTTCTGATGCAGGAGCATCACTAGTGAAGCATAAGCAGAGGAAAGCTAGGTGCACTAACACACATTTTGAAGAAATTTAAATTTTGAATAATGTATCATGCAAATATTTTGAAAGGAGTTGTAATTAAAGAATATCCTAAATGTTGTAGAGAGCGATGGTTCATGAAGTCATCAGAGAATGTATTTTCTTTTAATGTAATCGAGTGCAATATAGATTCAATGTTTTTAATTTGATATGATTGTCACAAATATTTATTGTAATAAATATTAGTAGTTGATATATTTTAATTCGATAGGATAGCTTTAGAGTAGTTGGAGGGAAGAGCTCGAAGAGCCCTCTTGTATAAATTTTTGTATTGTTGCCTAGTAGAGGTTGTTGGCACTCTTGTTATTGAGAGTTATTTCCATTTTAACTGAGAGCTGAGAGCTACCGAGAAGGAGTATATGAACATAGGTATATCTCAGTTGAATGAATATAATAGAGGAGCATTGTCCCAAATGTATGGTGTTGATGCGTTTATCTGAATGAATGAATGGTAGACTTTCTGTTTATTAGCAATTCTCTGTCATTTCTTTTTCTTGTGTTTATGAATGCATTTACATGGCTAAATTTGTGAATCTATGAGATTTTACATAAGTTTCAATTGTTTCTCTTCTACAAGCAAGTGCAAGTGTTGATAGTGTCCGCAAGGACTACGTAGATAGAGTTTGTTTCGACTCATAATCTCAGAAGAGATAACATGAGAGTTGTGCATGAAAGGATTCCATAGCGTCCGCAAAGTGTACATTGATAGAGTCCATTTTGACTCAGAAAGTTCTGGAGAGATAGCTTGAAGGAACTTCGTTCACAAGGAGTGTGGAACAATGTCTTCTGAATCAAAAGTTGAAGAGGAGTATCTGAAGTTATCCACAAAGTGGTTGGATTTTAGAAGAGAATCTATTGCAAGGCATGCATAGGCTAAAATTCGACTAAGTGTCAAAAGGAGTATTCTGATAAGACAAGAGTTTGAGGAAGAGCAAGCTTAGGAGGGAGAACGACGAGAAATCTTCTAAGGAAGTTTTTTTATGTTATTTTTTGTGATTGTTAGTGAAACAAATGAATGATTGCCTTTCATTATTAAATAACAATAATGATGCTCAAATATTAACAAGACGTGAACTTTTTAAGTGTCACGCTATGTAATAATCAAGTTAATGATGATTCTTAAAGATATAACAAGTACGTGGTGTAATTTAAAATGGTGTGAATTACAAAAGTTCAAAATTCACTCATCTATTTGAAATTTTTTTAAGGTTATCTTCAACTTTTTGGTTTGCTAATTCTTTGTAGAAGGTTATTGATTGACATTGCCATAAATAATTTAATTTAGTGAATTTCCTTACAATAATAAAGATTCTCATAAGCTTTTTCAACAATAAATGAATAAGAAACTCTGAATATAAGTATTGAATATTATGTGAAAAAGTTTCTTCATTAATGTGATGGAGATTTCCATATCATAAATATTGGAGGGATGACTTTGGTCGTATGTTGATTTCCCTTTGTAGTTAGAGTTCAAATGTGATGAGTTTATGGCTTGTAAAATAAATGGATGGTTAATTTAATTGTTTCATAAAATCATTTGAATACATATAAGTTTTTTTATGTTAACTTTTGTGATTGTTAGTCAAACAAATGAATGATTGTCCTTAATTATTATATATAACAACAATGTTGTTCAAACGTGGAAATTTTAAGTGCCATTTTATTCAATGATCAAGTTAGCGATAATTTTGAACCATATAACTAGTACATGATGTAAATTAAAATGGCGTGAATTAAAAATTTTCAAAATTCACTCATCCATTTGAAATTTTTTTTATGGTTATCTTCAACTTTTTGGTTTGCTAATTATTTGTAGAATAAAATCACTTTAGGATGAGTGAAGCTAACCAAATATTAGGAAAATTTCTAGAACTGAAAATATTTGATGCATAACCATATGCCTTTTTACCAAACAATATATGAAAATGTGGAAAAACCAATAATTGCAAACACAAATGTAAATAAGGTAAACTAATAACCTTATCATTGTGTCAAAGCACATAATTTTGAATTCTTAGATTTGGCTATATGAAGCCTATGCTATATAATATTTTTTTTAACATAAATGATTTTATGGTTTTGATATAACATGACCATACTTTCGATATTTTTGGGGTGTAGTACTAAGTGATCAAATTTCATCATTGTGTGTTTCAAGTGAATTATGAACTCTTATTAGTTGGGGCCATTATTTCACTCCTCATCATGAGGGTACACACCCTTTTGTTTTGTTGGTATACCCATTAGTTTGCAATAAAAKAATTGAAGATAAATGTGACTAACTTGTTTTATAAACCACTTTGAGAATATTTTATATTGAGTTGCATATAAATATATCTTCCTCTATAAGTTTTAACATAATACTTGAATACATACAATTTATTTTAATTCCAATGGGTCATTCATCCATACCTTGCTAATAAGATGATGCTGCAATGAAGATCCAACATGGATCCTCTTCCTTGTCTAGATAGGATGGATATTCTACCACCTGTCAGGTTGTTGTTTTAAAGATTTTAATTACATGAAAACACTAAATTGTCAAACCAGGGTAAGTGAAATTAGAGCTGCTACACTATATGTGTTGGTAAGATTCTAACTTCTACCTAAAGGTTATTCTGAGAAGAAAACATAAGCTTACTCTTATAAACTGAATCCTAATGATTATCTTAAAACTAATCATATCTTGTCTAATTAATCAAATGGAAACAATTTTGAGTTAATCAAATGTATTTCTATTCCTAATCTAAAGAAATCACCCAAGGCTATATACCATTAACTTAAACATCTAATCATCAAACTATCTATCAGAACCATAAAAGAGAGAACATTTTAAAAACCTCTTATTTAATCTAAATATCAAGCGGTTTTAAATCTAACAAAGCTGAAACTAATAAATGTCCTATTTTACCCTACAAGTACTGGAATATTCCTTTAACCAGACCATAAGATAGCTACCCTAACAAAACAAAGTAAGTCTAAACTCAAATTATCTTCAAATCATGATCAAACTATAAACTGGAAAACAAAGAAAATCTAGATTAATCTAGGAGAAAGATTAATCGACACTTGGTTCATTCCTCAAATTCTACAATGGAAAATAACTCATTCCAACATTCAACGATCTACAAGATAATATCAAACTGAGAATGAACTAAATGAAAAATGAATAAGCCATAATTTAGCAGAGTAACTTCAAGTTAAAAACTAACTCACACGCAGATTCTAGAACTAGAAATAAACTAACTATACTGTGAACAAGAGAAAGTGAATTGAACCTGTTGGTGGGCCCAACCAAGAGGTACAATTGACCTAAAACGAAACCAGAGCTACTCAAATTATTCCATGCATAATTGTTTCATACCTCACACTCCATAATTCGTAAATAAACTCAAATCATTTAACAGAAAATGATATAACACATAGCAATTGCATTATTAGAAATCACATATCATAATATATCATAACCAACGTTTCTTGAGAGCGATATGAGTTTATATAGATCCTCCCCAAAATAGTCTTGAACATAGGTGCATTTAACTAAGAGAATCTTAGATTCGAAAATGACTCATAGTTAGTTAAAACTAGTTTCGCAGCTTCATGACACGCAGTGTCAAGAAGTGTGAATCATAAAGCATCATAACAAACAGTTCTATAATTTCTCTATGAGTCATCACATTGAGCTATAACTCAATCAATCATATGAATCGGACTGTCATTCCAATCTGGCAATGTCGTGCAAATCTTTGACATCTCCACTAAGTGAAAGCCGGTACCTGGTACTGATAAATCTGTTTCAATGAAACAAGTACCTAACTCATGTCACATTAGTATAAATATTAGTTTAAAGTATCAAAATACATTAAAAATAACTTAAATCATATGAATACCTTGAATAGATCCATTTAGGGAAAAATGATGTGAATTGTATCAAGGTAAGGCTAGAAAGGGATAATATTGGATATGAAATGGGGGTATATCTGACATGATATAGGAAAAAATATGGTCAAAATTGGAGACTAACATTCCCCCAAGCTAAATACTTTGCCTGTCCTTAGGCAACAAAAAGTCAAAAAAACTAAGATTCATCAGAGTGTTGCAGCAACTGCAACCAACATTTGCAATTTCTCATGCTTCTTTATGTTTCTGATTTTCTTCTTAAGAACCTGATTAATGGTGATGTGCTTCCTGACAATCTTCTGCAATCTCCTATTCTTCTGAAAAATACCTCTATTTTTTCATTTTAATCGTTCAATCTTTGATGATAAGTGAGTTTGCCTGAGTTTCATAAGTTCATTTTTTGTTTTGATATGGTGATCTAGTATGGCATATTCATGTAACTTCTCTTTTAACCTGCGATTCATGTTTTCCAATCTGACAACCATTGGTCGTAAATATCTATTGGAAGAGATTTCACAGTAAGATTTGAATGTCTTACCATGACCTTGTTGTGTTTGAGGGATAGACTCATGAGTGAACTCATCATATACTTAAACAGGGGTGTCGACTGGACTGGGTTCATGAGTGAACTCATCATATACTTGAACAGGGGTATCGACTGATATTTTAATTGGGTTGTCCTGCTAAATTTCTTTGGGCACATTATATTGTTGATTGACTTTACAGACTTTTCTAATCAATTGAGAGAGAGTCCATGTCATCTCAGAAGACTCCAGAGCCTCCTCATGATCATTCATACTTTTCAATATTTCCTGTAATGGATAACTAGGCACAGAGTTATCCATATATGAAAGTGTGCATTTATGTTTAGGATTTCTTCTAGGTTTGTCGATTAACTCCTCAAGTTGTTCCACATCAATAATATTTTTAGCATTCGGAGAAGAAATCAGAGTTTCAACATTTACATATGTAGGGACAGTGTTTTCCACTTTTTCATGGCTAGTTTCCACACCATCAGAACCATGGACATCAAACGAATGTTCAGTGCCAGGATTATCATCACTGGCCTCAATTGTGCAATCTAGTGTATACTCAGGGTCATCACAGATTTTGGATAGGGTTTTAACAAAATTTTTCTTAGAAGTCGACTTCTTTTATGGAGCAATGGACTCAATATTTTTATCTTTAGATTTGTCAGAGGCTAGGGTTCTTACAACAAACATATCCCAAGATTCCTGTTTGTGGGGTAACACAAAATTAACCAAAATTTTGACAAGACCAAAATGAAATAGACTACCTCTAAAATATTTTGCTTTGCGAACTTGTTCTGCCATTTTCTTCAAACTCTTCAACAAAAAATAAGGGATGTTCACCAAATGGTTACCTTTGAAATGTAGTAAGAGTTGATCATGACATGGAAACACGATCATGTACCGAACTTCACAAGTGAGGTAGCGTTGAAGTATGGATAGAAACTGAGCCCATTTCAGTTCCAACCACAACCTTGATGTGCCTTCTGACCATTGTAATTTCCAATATTGGGGTTGTAGGAGCTGCGTGCAAAGATTTTTGTCGACTGGCTATCCCTTCGCCCATTTCTGACCAGTACTGGGTAACTGAATTGCTTCATAAATGAACTTCTCTGTGACTTCAAATTCTAGCTCTCCCACTTTAGATAGTCCACCATGAAAGTGCAGAGCGAATTGAAGTGTAATTCTATCATCATACCCATCAAATTTCTTAAAGAATAGATCCCATCCATCTTTCTAAAAAATGTGTTTGGTGGATTCATACTCAGGAAGAGCCTCCAAATCGGCATAAGTCTCCGGTTCATGACGATTTTCCACCATGATGCTACTCAGTATAACAGGAAAGGTTCAAATATGAGCAAAGGAATTAGACGAGGGTAATACAGGAATAGATTATAATGTATGAAATAGGTCATGAAAGGAATTATGGAAGGACATTTTAAGTGTCGTGAGGATCAATAGCGTGTGAAGGAATGATGATGGTCGTACACCTTTTCAAAATATCATTTCATATGAGTCATGTCAAATTCAACCAATATAATGTAGTTCATTCTTCATGATACGAAATGTCAAGAAGAGTTGAACTCAACCTTTTAAGTACAGAGTATAGGAATGATGAAATGTCATGGAGTATCGAGGCAGTCATAGTTCAAGTTATTAATATGTAATTTAATAAATTAAACTAACATGAAACTATTCTTACCTGAGCTCGAGTACTTACTCCCTATTATGCTGTATTTTCTTACTATAGAGATTTTGAAATCAATTCTGAATCTAGTGAGCACCAGATTTGTAACTGGATTCTGTATTGCTGATAACCACTGTGACTGATTAATTCTGTCTGGTACTGGCTGGTACTAATGAAATAAACCGAGATCTGCATAGAAACTTGAACCAATAATAACTTGTTGAGAAAAATATTTTCCTATTTATGAAGCAAATTATCTAATGGCTATCCCCGAACCTGTCTCATGTTCATTCCTAAAAGGAATCAATCAAAATTATGTCTTCTACAATAGATTCAAAGATTTAACCCATGGTACAATTCTTATTTGTGTGAATAAATGTTCTGGAGTCGAACACAAAAAAAATCATTGGATTATCGACCATTAATGAATGTCGTTAACCAATGCGAGATGACCCACCATTGATGTCAATGGGCCTCAAGGTACCTATAGTACATCCTAACAGGTATGAATAAAGGTCTTGGTGTTGAGTCACCTATAGGATGTATCAACCAAGAGACATTGATGTATTCCCATGGTTGTTAGCAAGGAAATCTTCCATTGAGGCATGTATATCATAGGGTACTAAATAGTCTCTAATATCTACTCAAGATAAAGTGTTGATGTCAATGGAGTGAGACTTGTTGGAAGGTGGACTTTAACGTATCCCACATCATCCAATGTGAGTGCAGAAAAAGTTATTTTGTGGGAAAGTAATCACTTACTTGTGGATTTTATGAGCCCAAGTTAGTATATGCTCATTGCTTTCTCATTTTTTGAGATTCTGAGAAAAGGCTAAAAGAAAACTCTAGGGTGGTTCTTTTCCCATCATAATCTATCAGGCTTGGTAAAGAATAATCTTATCCTTGATAAATTCCCCTTTCATACTTTAATGAGCAATTCAAAGGGAGCAAACAAGTTCAAACTTATTAATTTCAAAACAAGACAGTATATATTGATAAGAAAATTTCATAAAATAAAATGATCTTACCTTCTTACCTGTTGCGAAAAAGTGATGGAATTCAACTCTGTAGTTTCTTTAAAAATCCTGTAAAACTGAAAACAATATGTCAACATATCCAAAATGTTTTTTTTATTTTTTATATTTTATTTATTTATTTATTTATTATCATTTTTTATTTTTTATTAAAATTTTTATTATTTACAAAATCTTGAAATGACAAAAATGATCAAGGATTAGCAGGAGAAGAAGACTCTTCTCCTACTATCTTTATTTCTGGTTGTTTAGAAATTTCCTGTAGAAAATCATCTCTTGACAAGGGTTTGATATACACTTTTAATTGATGTCCATTTACTAAAAATGAATTTTGAGAGTCATCTATGGTCTTGATTCTGACAGATCCATTATCAAAAACAGTTTCCACTTCATAAGGTCCTATCCATCTTGTCGTAAGTTTTCCTTTGAAAGTTTTATATTTGGAATCAAATAGAAATGCCCAATCCCCTGGTTGAAAATGCTTCTTCTTAATGTATTTATCATGCCATTTGCTACGTTGATTTTGTATGAGGATAGTTCTTTGAAGAGCATCTTGCCTGATTTCTCCTAATTCATTTAATTGCATAACTCTCTGTTTCTGTGCCTCATCCAAATTCAAACCCAATTTTGCTGCTATGCAGTAGGTATGAATCTGAAATTCTATGGGAAGGAGAATTTTCTTGGAATATACCAATTCATAAGGGGTATGACTAGTGGTATTTCTCCACATAGTCTGGTATGCCCATAAAGCCTCTGGAAGTCTATCCGCCCAATCTTTATGATGTAAATGTATTGTCTTGATCAGAATAGTTTCTAGAACTTTATTCGTGGATTCCACTTGCCCATTGGCTTGTGGATGGTATGGGGAAGACTTACAATGTTTTATCCCATATTTATTTGTGAGTTCCTTCATCATATTAGAAGTGAATTGAGCACCTTGATCAGTAACAATCTCTCGTGGAACACCAAAGTGGGTAAAGATATCTTCATAAATAAATTCAACCACTGATTTCTCAGTTGCTTGATATAAGTATTTTGCCTCTACCCACTTGGTCACAAAATCTATACAAACCAAGATGTACTTCTTCTTCCTCGACATTGGGGAAATCGGTCCTACAAAATCAAGTGCCCATTTATCAAATGGTTCAATCACAACCTGCAGTCATAAGGGAATCTCGTCTTCTACGGTAGGTCTCCCCATCCTCTGACAACTATAGCAACTTCTTACATATGTTGTTGCAACTTTAAACAGTGTTGGCTAGTAATATCCTGATTGTAAGACTTTATATGTCGTTCTCTTATCAGAGAAGTGTCCTCCACATGGCCCGTCATGACAGGCCTGAAGGATATTGGGAATCTCATATTCCCGAATGCATCTCCTAATGATCATATCAAGACTTGTATAGAAAAGATCACTTCCTACCCAAGAGTAATAAGCACTTTGCTGGACATTTCTTTTCTTTTGTGGTGATGACAAATGAGCTCAAAGTCTCCCTATAGCTAAGTAATTTTCCGCATCTACAAACCAAGGGGTCTTAACAACTACTACAAATATATGTTCATCAGGGAAATTATCATTAACTAGAATGTCAGTATTGTCTTGAGGGATACAAGAGAGAAAATCCACAACTACATTTTCTTTTCCTAGCCGATCAACTATAATGATGTTAAATTCTTTAAGTAGCAAAAACCATCATGTGATTCTTCCAGTAGTAATTGGTTTGTTCATTAAAAATATAATAGCATAATGGTCGGTATGTACAAAAACCTCATACCCAGTGATGTAATGACGGAATTTGTTAATGGCATGAACTACAACCAAAAATTCCTTCGCTGTCACAGTGTAGTTCAATTCAAGAGGAGTAAGGTTTTTGTTGGTAAAGTAAATTGCATAATTTTGTTAGTTTTCTTTTTGTCCAAGCACTCCTCCTAAAGCAGTGTCTGAGGCATCAGTAGAAATATGGAAAGGAAGAGACCAATTTGGTCCTCTTAGAATAGGTGCCATGGACAATTTGTCTTTCAAATTTTCAAAAGCATTTTGACAATTGTTATCCCAACAAAATTTTGCATCCTTTGCTAACAGTTTAAACATGGGTCTGGCTATCTTTGTAAAGTTTTCAATAAATCGATGATAATATCCAGCATGTCCCAAAAACTTCACACATCTTTTTGGGTTTTCAGAGAGGAAAGATTAACTATTACTTCAATTTTAGATGGATCAGCTTTAATTCCTTCTACAGACAAATGATGACCCAACATTGTTCCCTCGGTTAATAGAATTTTACATTTTTCATGACTAAGGGATAAATTTGATTCCTGACAGCGAATCAAGACTTTCTCAAGATTACTTATGGCTTCTTCAAAGGTATTACCATAAATAGTAAAGTCGTCCATGTACACTTCCACACAATCATGAATTAAGTAAGCA
>JASDQU011378166.1:0-21499 GCA_032191745.1 Picea mariana | reverse complement strand
AGGGGGAGCACCTTTTTCATTCACAGATGTGGGTGAAGGGGACCCCGCTGCATTTTATTGTTGATAGCGGAAGCCAGAAGAACCTCATCTCAGCAAAGGTTGTCAAACAGTTGGGATTGTCAACAACACCACACCCGCAGCCATACAACATTGGGTGGCTTCGCCAAGGACGAGATCTCCGTGTCCGCCAACAGTGTCAATTATCATACAACATCCAACCCTTCAAGGATGAGGTATTATGTGATGTTTCCCCACTGGATGTCTGTGATGTGCTCTTGGGCCAACCATATATGTGGAGACGCCATGTTGTTTATGAGTCTCGACCCTGTAGTGTCATTGTTACTTTGGGGGGTCATCTCTACAAAATACCAAAGGTAGTTCTGACTACTGTTCCACCTAAAAAGTGTCACAAGGTAGTATCTCATACTGCAAAATTCAGCTTCTTCACAATCTGTTCAAAAGGAGAACAAAATGACACTGCAACCACTACAGCCTTGCCCCAAGCACCTTCTATCCAATAGAAGCAGGTCGACAAGGTTGCAACAAAGCACAAAGATTCCTTCTGCACACCATCCTCTCATGTATCTCGACTTGTTGAATAGCCTCAATCTCAACAGGTTCGTGATAAACTTCCACAAACTGAGTAGCGGGACGTCTCCAACAAGACAAGCAACTCACCAAGATGCAGATTCAACAAACGCTTTTCCTTCTCCCCCGAGAACTCAACGCAATGGAGACCATTGCTTCCTAAGGAGGGAGGATTGATCTAGGTGGATATTGGTGGCCACCCACCTTTTCCAACTGGCTCAAAACAACTTTCTGGCAATTTTGACAATTTACTATTTTTAGTAGGTTTTAATTTCCGGGGCCATTTTGAGGGCCTAAATGAAGGTTTTTAGAGATCGAGGTTCTCAATGATAGTCGAAGGCATGATTGAGCCCCCAAAATGAATCTCCTCGACGATACCTTTCCAACGAGCTATCATACGTCTAAAATGGAGATCGTATGCAAAAGTTATGACCCCGGGAAGTTGATGTACTAACTTACCCAAACGGGGCCTGCATGATTTTTGGCGCTTCATCTCCTAGGGTTATGTTTTTGAATGTCTGGGACTTTTGACATTCTCGTTTATTGTAAAAATCCCTTCAGAGCCTCATTGCAATCATCTTCTTGTGAATGCAACTAGCCATCACATCTCTTCTCAGAGATAAGCTGTCACCATTCTAGTGAGTCTTTCACTCTGTATTTTTACAGTCTCTGTACATTTCTTTCATTAATAGAAATCATGTATTACTGTATATCTGTGTTTATGGTTGCATCTCTGATACATTTCTGTTATATTATTGAATATCTGTGATATCTTTGTGCATCTCTTTATTATATCTCCGATCTCATTTCGTGCCAAAAATAATCCGAATCAATGAAGCAAGTAGTTTGTTTGATGGAATCAAGAGAGAGTGGAGAAGGATCTCAAGCATGGGATGACATCTCTTTCATCGCACATTGGTTAATGAATGACTTCCTAGTGTATGGACCAACTTATCTATGACCAAGAATCCTACAACCAGCATGTAGGGGTATGTAAGACGACCATTCAATTGACATGGCTGCAAAGGGTTGTTTCCATGATTAGAATCAATTAATCGTAGCAGAGGAATAAAACCACACTCCCCTTGAGGAATTGTTGCGCGATGGCAGCATGTTGGGGTCACGCTTAAAAAGAAGACCAGTATTCGACTTGGCTTCATTGGTAGCCAAGATGGATTGTCTCCAAGACAAAGAGGGAGATGGGAATGGATGTTGAGTCTAGAGTTCGGATTCAAAGATTGCTCAAAGCTGAGAGTCAGTGAGAAGATTGTTGCACTGCGGGAAAAAGCGAGCCAGTACCAGAGATAGAGCCATAGCCAAGGATCAGAGCTAGTAGCCAGAGCTAGAGTTAGAGTTGTAGCTAGGAGCCAACGTCAGAGCCACGTTCCAGAGAAGCAGACAACACTGACCCAAATTGGTTTCCTAGAGATTTTGGAGACCAAAAAGCCTCTCAATGGGGAGGTGTGATCCAAAATGGATATGGAATGAAGAGTGGATAAGACTCAATACCTGGAAAAAAAATTCGCAATCAATCAACATTATGAAAGCCAAGTAAAACAATGCAAGTTAATGTGGAATAAGGCAAATAAGGATGTAAGAAAGAAGTTAAAGAAATATAATTAACAAATGACAAGGAAACAGATAGGAGAGAAGGTTAAGGAACGAGAAGTGAAGGGCCATGGTTGTTGGCCTTCCCTTACCCCCTAGCCAAGAAGGGCATTGTATATGAAATTGTAGAAAGAAGAACATTGAGGACCATTTGAGATTGGTTTTCCCAGTTGGGTTCTAGGGTAAAAATTATGCATTAATGTGTTTCCTTTCACTCTATGTGATGAGTATCTAGTTCAAATTATCATGTGTAGTCTAACAAAAATGACTAGTTATCTTTAATGGCTTTTATGTATCTCATTTGACTGAAGGAGGAATTATTCACTGCATAATCTTTTATTTTATTGTATGAGAGGTTTACTTCAAACGAAAGAATTGTTTAAATGGTGCTTACACATTACAACAACTAGTTAATCTCCACCATTGAATGCATGGGGTGAGGGAAGATCAATGTTCATCCTTGCAGAGTTGTTGAAAAACTTGCTAAAACCATATTTCTCTCTCTTCGGATTCATTCCTTCTATCTGGGGTGAATTTTATTGTCTCATTGACGTTTGCGAAGCACCCATGCAGTATTTGGGTTGCTGAGGTGTTTATCTAATGGAAGGTCATTTTCTTTTGTCGTTGGGTGTTTCACACAGTGCTCTCTTGCTGCCCACAAAGAGCACATTTTAAACCATCCTTTGGATGTTCCACACAAAGTTCTGTCTAACGATTTTACCTTATCTACTGGGTGCACCATTCTTTGTTTGTTTGCTATCTCACTTGCCCACAGCCTCAAGCTTTCCTCTAGATGCCCCACACAACATTATTTTGTTTCCCATTGAGCCCACACTCTAAATGCCTCTCCTGGGCATCCGTAACACATCTTCCTATTGTTTAGGGTTGCATACAGCCTCATCTAACAATCCCACGATGCCCACAACTTAGGTTTGCTCTCCGGTAATTTCCATGAATCGTCCTACGTTGCTCAACATCCCTACGTCCAAACACTAACGTTCATGATACCCAACACACATATACCTTTTTTGTTCAACCTCTGCATGTGAGCCCTAGCTCGAGAAGAGAACCCACACTTGTCTATTTGTTGGTTACGCCACTTGTGCCCTAAACCCTAGCTCCTTGGGTGTCCTCCAAAATAATTGGTCGATATTCCCTATTGTCCACACCTCACAATCGAATTGGGTGTTAGAATCTATGAGAGTCATCCTAGTAACGTAGTGTGTAGGAGATTTGGTTGCCCGAGCATAATTGTGGTGCAATGAATGATGCAGCAGTTACGAGACAGATAATGAGTGGACAATGAACAACTGGTGCATTGAATGAGTGGGCGAATCTGCCACCTAGGCCGACCACCATTGCTCAGTGAAAGATTGGATCATACTAAGCGTTGACATTATTAACCAAGTGTTTAGCTCATTGATGATTGGAATGTAACACCCTCATTACTCTAATACCGAGGATGGATATCTCTGGGTAATTATAGTGAGCTTTTGAAATGACAAAGAATTGGCTTACCTCTACTCTTATGTTACAAGCCACTTAACCTAGAACATAAACCAACCTAAAGTTCAAACACAACTTGATACTCATCGTCATCGTGTTCTTATAAGCAAATACTAGTCATGATAAAGAGAAGATCAATTCCATATAGAACAACTAGACCTTCCTCATCATAGACAAAGCTGAGATAGAGTTCAAAAATAAAATTATGCATATGTATCTGTGTTGGTGAAGCGAGTAAGCTATGAGCCCCTTGATTACAGATGAATGCAAGATAAGTGGTAATAGGCTTGAAACAAAAGAATTATTCATTCTCGTCATCTATGATTTTTGAATATTCGCAACACAAATAATACATAACATATTTCAACACCATAGTTAGATTATTGTACTAGAATATGAGCTTGTTTGTGGCATCTTCCCTTCTTCAATATTAGATACAAAAGAAACTATGAAGATGTGGTCGAGAATTTTCTTGGGTTCAATATGATCAAGCTATGCATTTCTCAAGATCTAATAATTTGCAATGGTCTAATGAAGTGTCTAAAATCCAATGGGATGAGTGTCATAGATTATTTGATATTCGATATCCCCATTTACAACTAAATAGTAAATTTTGACATCTTAAATGACCATGGGCCTCACTCAGATTATAGACCTTTAATCCTAACTCTAAACTTTATCATACACAAAATCCCCATAGAAGAGAATTATGATAACCAAAAACCCGTGATCGTTGACAAAAATGAAGTTGATATTTTTCTGAAGGATAAATAATGAATTAAATCTCCTATTGATTAAGGACAATATTGAAGACCTCTATCAAATTCTATGATAATCCTATCTTCTTCGATTAGCAAGTTCTCTATCGAGGTGTTAGATAAAAAGGAAAATAGAACAACCACCCCTTGGTATGATAAAGAGTGTAAGATTGCTAGAAAAACCATTAGGGATGCTTCCAAGAAGTCCCAAAAATCCAACAAGATAAATAGGTATTGTTGTCGCCTTTATACACACCTGGGTAACGTGGAAGACATCTTCAATCCACTTGGTGTGTCCTTGGGGGCAAGTTTCGAGTCAAGGTGTTGTCACATGATCCTCAACTCCTCTGTCTAAGCCAACTCCTAACGAAGCCAAGGGGGGTAGTCCCTGTTATCGCACAGTTTGTAGCTAGGATAAAAAGCTATAAGATAGAAGGTCAAACTGGCGTAACATGAACCAATCCCATCCAATGTCACCACAATGGGATGGTTCTTTCTCTTTAGGGAGGTTAGGCCCAGGGGAGATGTCCCTGGTGACCTGGGGTTTTGAAGAGACAAAAGGCTAATAAGACCAAGATAAGGTTTTCCTCCTTCACAAGTCACCACCCAAACAGATAGTCCGGTCAAAGGCCAATTTAAGAAGTAAAACCCCCAAAGAAATGTACCTGCTTGGAACAAAGAAACAACAAACTGATATATGCAAGTTATGTCTCAATGGGGTTAGTACTTCATATAATAGATGACTATCTGAATAACATATAAGCAACTAGCAATAAATGTTGACGAAGTCAATGTTTATCAATAACAATGAAAATTATAACATTTCACCAATAAATATTGGAACAATGTAGCATTCAATGTAACCAATCAACACCTTATTCAATTAATGCTTAAACAATCATTCAATTGCTCTCAAAACAAAACGTTGTTGCATTAAAGATGAAATAACCAATGATGACGCCAGCAACTAGGGTTAGTAAGTTAGTTAGGGTTAGTGTAGTTAGGGTTTGAAATTCAAAGGGTTTTGAGAGTGTTGTAATCAAGTTTCAATTCAACATTGGAGGACTTTAGATTAGTGCCTTAGAGGGTAAATGGAGTCAAAAGTGAAGGACGCAAGGGTTGAAGGAGGAAGGTTGAGGACTAGAGGGAAGATTTCTGAAGTGTTGCTATGGCAAGGCCTCAGAATCAAAACCCTAGGGGAGAGAGACTCACTCTGGTGTTGCTATAGCAAGGCCTCGTGCTCTCTCCTCCTTCCTTAGGTCAACTTAGCAAAACGACTAGCTCAAATGAAGCACAAAATCAAGACAAGAAGGCTTAATGAGGGAGAGTGTTGCTATATCAAGGCTCTTTCATCAAACCCTAAAATAAAACGGCCCTAAGTGTAGATGACCTAGGCCTGGGAAGTCTTCTTCCTATTGAATTCTAAATGGTACGTCTATCAAAGGAGAGGAAGAAAAGGGAGTGTAGCTACAACTAGGCTCTCTTTTTCTTCTTCAATGGCTGAAAGTTTCTCTATTAGGGGACATGAGACAAGGACCTACTTCTGTGCTTGTCACCTAGGGTTTTGATTCAACAAAATTCATAAACACATGCAATAAATTAGACTACAACCATTCATTCAAGAAGTTTTGCAGAAAAATACTTACAATTCATCAAGAAATAACCATGCAAACTCTAGTTGTAACACCTTCCTTCAAGAGAAACACCATAGAATGCCAAAAAGTCTTCCTTCAACAAGTGCGCCTTACTTAAATCATCCAAATACCCAAGATAGGGCGCCAATTTCAGACCTCACCAAGTGGTGAGTGAGAGATGATGAAAAAATGAGAGTTAAAATCCCTCATTTATACAAAACCTTGACCTAATTTTACATTTAGGTCAGGTAAAAAGACTGACAAGGCCATAATATCAAATCATATTGTTTTTACATTAAATTGTCAAATCTAAACCCTAATCAAGCAAAAAGGTAAGACATTGCCCCTTTCTAGGGTGACATTATCCCCTATTAGGGCAAGTGAAACCTCCTTAAGCAAGACGTTAGCCCTTTTTGGGCTCCTCCAAGCTGCCACACGTGCCAACTTCCCTATCCATCTGCCAACATGCTCATGATGACATCATAAGATTCTTGGTGGCGTCCTAGGCCATCTAGAGCCAACATCCCACTGAAAATGGGTCAATCCCCATAGGTCCAGCTGTATCGGGGTGCCTCTAGTGGAACGTCTTCTTCTTCTCCGGTGCAAAGTCTCTAATCAACCTCTGTCCTATCTCTGCCCCCTGATGGGGTCTCAACATCCATCTGGTGGGCTCTTCAGCCCCATGGAGGTCCGAACTGATCATCTCCCCATGTGTACCGGTCCAAATGGTACCTGTTTGTCGGGCATGGTCATGCACATCAAAGGCTACGCCCTCCATGGGCTCATCAATCACAGGGATCATAGCAATGTCAATCACATCTCATCATCAATATTATTAAACATATGCACAAAATTCCTAATACATCAATCAATAGCTCAAAGACGTTACACAAGCCTGCAATACAAGTCTGAAGAAAGAGACAATGTGTCCTATTGGGCTAGTGTCCACAAGAAAAGGAAAGTTCCTGAAAAGACCTCATCCAAGACATGTAAGTGGGTGATGTGATCAGGGGATGTCCAAGCATGTGGGTGCAGTGAAGTCTAAGGATGCAAAAGTGTTACCTGTGGGTGTCTTTGTAGAAGGCGATTTGTACCTGTCACAGATGCATTTTTTCCAAGGCCATTCTTTCCTTTATTCTTTTTATTCTTTTATTCTTTTATTCTTTTTTATTCAAGAGATAATCAGGGGACACTGCCTTGGCATGGTGACCAGAGCTGACAGTGTTACCCACAAGTACGTTCACAGAGATGAGAAGGCTAGCTCGTGATGAGACCCCCTTTCCCTTGGCCATGCAACCAAGAGTCACTGCCCTGGCGTGGTAACCAGCTGGTGGAAATGTCATACTGCTAGGTACCCATGGTCCTAATAGGTTGGCTTGTGATGAGACCCCCTATCCTCTGACTAGGTATTGTTTTATTGTTTTTCCAGGTCCCTCTTGTTTCTTGCTGAGAAGCCTTTTATTGCTTTCTTGGGGATCCTTGGGCGAAGCATCTCGAGGTTTTATTCTTAGGTTTTTATCTTTTATAAACTTGCTTTTACCTTTTGTGCCTTTAGCCTCTTCTTCCCACGAGGTAAGGTGCAGTCCTGAAAATAGGTCAACCTAATGCCTGAACAAGGGGAAAGGGATAAGTGAGCGGGAAGTAAGATGAAAAAGTGGTGCTATGATGGGAGCGGACGATGGATGTTCAGAAACCCCCCAGTGGAAAACCAAAACCTATAGATACAGGCTTGCTAGGGCACCCTGTCAATCCCCCCAAACATGGTCAAGTGGGCAAATGTAAGATCCAAGCAGTCGTTAGAAATAAAAGGAATCAGATGCATACATTTAAAGGTTTTAATGATAAAATGTGACACATACCATGATACCTGGATTAATTACCTCATGAAGCAAGAACCTCTTTTGATACAGGACTAGACCGATGGTGATGGATGTTGCTGTTGCTGACAAGATAAAGACGATGGAAGAAGAAAAGGTGGGCCCTCCAGGGCCATGCTCAGGTCAATCCTGCTCTCGGTACTCCATGTTTAGGACTTGTGGATCTCGAGACATGATCTCCTAGTTATCTCTGAAAAGTGGGGATAACAGTCCCTAAATCATATATACTAAGGCTTGAAAATTAAATCTAAATCAAAACTAGTATTCTAGGAGTTTATTGCAAAAGACAATACACAAAATGAATCTACTCTAATAGCATATATCATTCATTCACCACAATCACTTATAAATAATGAGATACTTGCATAAAAGGTATTCAAGATAATTGTTGATACATGCAAGTAAGTGACAATAAGAAAAAGATATACTTCAAATAAAATAACAATGCTTGGAAAATAAATGTACTTGAAGCAAATGGCTTTATATATATGAAATGAAGAGCCAGTGCCAAATAATGAGATCGTGTGCTTATGTTGTTTAAAGTGTAAAGTACCCTGTGGAGATGTCCTTGAAAGTTTTAAAGTTGATTTATGTGAATTCGTTTTATTTGCATCAAAAAATTAAACTAATCTAAATGTGGCCTCTAAAAGGATATTCCTTAGAGTGGAGGTTGAGATTGTCGAATATCCAACAAGGAGAGTATCCCTCTGATTTTTCACACAAGCTCAAGAGAATGTGGGAGATATGACAGGGAGAACCTAGATCTCAAAGTTCCCACCATATTTCTTACACAAACTCTCTTACATTTCCACACAATCAATAGCTCTTAAAGATTGTCCTATTAATATAGATCCGCATTGACCAGCCCCGGTTCTGATGAGTTCCCTAGATCGAGCTAGGCTTGCAAGGGTTCATAGCATACACCGGGGAGCTGAGGGGATGGGTTTATTTGCCAAAAATAAAATTGCATGAAAGTAAATGTTTTCTAATTACCATGTCAGTACTGACCAGCCTCTTTTCAGAGGTGCTGAGGGGACTGGTTTATTTTCCAACTTGAAATTGCAAAAAGTATAATTACAAAAAAGGAAATATAATCTAGCAATTAAAGTATTACTTTTCCAAATTGAAATCTAAACTAAAAGTTGTAGCGCTTTGTGATGAATTATAAAGTTAATTTTAGCTTATACTTAGATGTGAAAGTTGAATCTAAGCTAAAATTACAAAAAAAAGACACAATCACCAAACCATCATTCCCCCCTAGGGGGATGAAGAGTGGGAGCTTGAAGCCCCACTAATTTTATTAATGAAATTACAAAAAGCGTTTTTGGGATAACTTGTGGCCATTCATTAGGGGGGTCACAAGTCTTTACAATGAGTTTATTGATCAAGAGGGTGCTCTCGGAGATCTCAAAATGTCCAAATCCGCCCTGTTATCCCCCAATGTTAGGGATAACTAGGAGATCATGTCTCAAGGCCCACAGGTCCTAGACAGGGAGTACCGAGAACCGGATCAACTTTAGCATGGCCCTGAAGGGCCCATCTTTTCTCCCTTTTAGCACCTCTACTTTGTCAGCAGCAGTAGCATCCATCACCATCGTCTTGGTATTGTGTCAGAGATGGTTCTTGCTCCATGAGGTAATGAGTTCGGGTATCATGGTATGTGTCACTCTGATCCTTAAAACCTTTGAATATGTGCATTTAATTCCTTTTGTTTCTAACAAATGCTTGGATCTTATACTTGCCCACTGGACCATGTCTGGGGGGAATGACAGGATACCCTAGTAAGCCTATGTCTGTAGGTTTTGGTTTTCCACTGAGGGGATTTATGAAAATCCATCGTACGCTCCCGTCATAGCACCACCTTTTCATCTTGCTTCCTGCTCATCTATCCCATTACACTTGTCCAGGCATTGGGTTGACCTATTTTTCAGGATTGCACCTTAGCTCATAGGAAGAAGGGGCTAAAGGCCCAGAAGGTAAAAGCAAGCTGGAAAAAGATAAAAGCCTAAGAATAAAACCTCGAGATGCTTCGCCTAGGGATCCCCAAGAAAGCAATAAAAGGATTCTCAGCAAGAAACAAGAGGGACCCGTAAAAAAATAATAAAACAAGACCTAGTCAGAGGATAGGGGGTCTCATCATGAGCCAGCCTATTAGGTCCATGGGTACCTAGCAGTATGACACTACTAGCAGCTGGTTACCACGCCAGGGTAGTGACTCTTGGTTGCATGGCCAAGAGAAAGGGGGTCTCATCACGAGCCAACCTTCTCATTTCTGTGAAAGTACTTGTGGGTAACGCTGTCACCACTGGTCACCATGCCAGGGCAGTGTCCCCTGATTAGCTTCTTGAAGAAAAAGCAATAAAGAATAAAGAATAAAGAATAAAAAGGCATGAGTGGGCATGGAAAAAATTGCATCCAAGACAAGTGTAGCTCACCTTCTACAAAGACACCCACATGTAAAGTTTTACACCCTCTTCTCTCACTACACCCACTTGCCTAGACATCCCTTATCCACATCACCCACTTACATGGCTCAGATGAGGTCTCTTCCGGAAAATTTCCTCTTCCAGTGGACACTAGCCCAATAGGACGCTCTCTCACTTTCCCCAAACTTATATTGCAGGCTTATATAATGTCTTTGAGATTTTAACTAGGGTAATAAGGGTTTTATGCACATGTTTAATAATATTGATGATGATATGTGATTGACATTGCTATGATCCTTGTGACTTGTGAGCCCATGGAGGGCATAGCTGTTGATGTGCAGGATCATGCCCGATGGACAGGTACTAGATTGGACTGGTACACATGGGGAGATGATCAATTTGAACCTCCATGGGGCTGAAGAGCCCACTAGATGGATGCTGAGACCCCAGCAGGGGGCAGAGTCTGGACAGAGGGGTTTTCATAGGAGAGAAAGAGGACGTCTTGCAGAGGCACCCCAACAAAGCTTGACCTAGGTGGGTTGTGCCCTTTTCAGTGGAACATTGGCCTTGGAAGGCCTAGGACATAACCCTTCATGACCATGACATCACCTAGCAGCATGGACGCTTTGGGAGACAGCTGGGGCAGTTTTGGCACGTGTGGTAGGTTGGAGAGGCCCAAGGAGGGCTAACATTTTTCTCCAGGATGTTGCATTTTCCCTAGAAGGGGCTAACGTCACCCTAAAAGGGGCATGACGCCCCTCTAATTCTTGATTAGGGTTTAATTTCAAGCATTTAATGTAAAACAATATGATTTTTAGTATTTTGGCCTTGTCGGCCTTTTTATGACCTAAAAGTGAAATTAGGTCATGGTAATGTATAAATTGAGGGTTTTTACTCTCATTTTTTCATCATCTTTCACTCACTCATTAGTGAGGTCTGAAATTTGTACTACACTTGGAGTTCTTGGCTGAAATTGTGAGGCGCACTTGTTGAAGGAAGTCTTTTATTGGCATTTATCTTGGTGGAAGGTGTTACAACTAGGGTTTGCTACTTGATTTCTTGGTTAAATGTAAGTAAATTTCTACAAAACTTCTTGAATGAATGGTTGTAGTATTATTTCTCTTGCATTTATGGTTATAATTTGTTGATTTAAACCCTAGGGGACAAGCACACATAGAAGGTCCTTGTCTCATGTCCCTATCAAGATTTTAGCCATTTTATTTGTTGAAGATAGAGCCTTGCCTTAGCAACACTCTACTCTTTCTAGCCCTTTTTGAAGAGGATTGAGCCTTGCCTTAGCAACACTCAAATCTATCTTCTCCTATGCTAGTCGTTTTACCTGTTTGAAGTTAAGAAGGAGAAAACACATCAAGGCCTAGTTCCCCTAAACCTTGATGAGCCGATTTTCCCTAGGGTTTGCCTGGTAAAGCCTTTCCATAGCAACATGTTACCTGCAAAACTTCTTGTCTTAGTTTTATGCAACCTTTTTGAGCTAGCCGTTTTTTCCATTGAGCTAAAGAAGGAGGAGAGAGCATTGAGCTCTAGTTCGCCTACACCAAAGTGAGCCTCTCTCCCCTAGGGTTTTGTCCTTGAGGCCTTGCCATAGAAACACTTCAAGGTTTAACCCTCTTGTCCTTAGTCTTACTATTACCTTTGATCCTTCAGCTTGTGCGTCCTCCTTTTGACTCCATTTACCCTAGGAACGCACTGATCTAAGGCCTAGCGTGTGAGTACCGTGATCAAAACAACCTTTAATACTTTGAACAAAACCCTAACTACTCTAACCCTAGCCTAAGAATAACCCTACTAACTAATTGTTGCCATCATCCTTTGCTATTAACATCATTGTGCAGCTATCGTTTTTCTTATGAGCAATTGAATGGTAGTTTAAGGCATTATTTAAATGAGGTGTTAAATTGTTGTATTGAATGCCACATTCCTTTAACATTTATTGAAGAAGTAATATTGTACATCATTGATATTATATAAACATTGACTTCGTCCATATTTATTGCTCAATGGCTTATATATCAGATAGTCATTGATTATATGAAGTACTAACCAAGCGAGCAAGCTTGCATATATATATTTCTTGTTTCTTTGTCTCGGGCAGGTATAACTCTGTTTTGGTTATACTTCTCTTTATTGGTTGGTTAGCCGGACTATCTGCTCGGTGGTGACTTGTGAGGGGGGGGGGAGGGGGGAACTTATCTTTTAGCCTTCAATCCTTTTCCTTCTCAAAACCCCAGGTCATCGGGGATGTCTCCCCTGGGCCTTACCTCCCTAAACAGAAAGAACCTTCCTATCGAGGTGACATTGGGTGGGATTGGTTCAGTTACGCCAGTTTGCCTCTTCACATCTGTCTTTTATCCTAACTACAAACTGTGTCGTAACACGCCCAAAACAGACAGAGTTTCCTCTTGCCTGTTCGCAAACCTGCACAAAACAACGAGCAAACAAAGGCAAAAGATTCCGAAAAAAAACTTTGGATGTGTCTTGGACTTATGTCGGTAAAACCCAATTTTTTTTAAGTAAAATGCTCAAGGAAAAATGCAAAAAAGGAACTGAGGAAAACAAGCTAGAAAGCTTGCTTCCTTAGGGTCTTTGATTGTTGTTTTAAAACAACAAATTATAGGCACTTAGATTTGCCAAATATTCAATGAAAACTTTTGGAAATGGACTACCTTTTAACCTTTAATAATTTAGACGAAAACTTGCTGAAAGGAGACTTTTTCCTATGCTAGATCTAAACTTTAGATAAAACTTGAAAGTACAAAATTAGATCTAGTTTAATCTATGCATGCAAAGTAAGATATCAAGGATTTAGATTTAAGTTTTAGATCCTAACACTTGCATGGAATGAAGTAACCAAAAGGAAAGTAGAGTTTCTTTTAGAAAGAGAGAAAGAATAGCTTGTAAGCCTTGAAATCTTCGGGCAAAATGGAGTCTTATTGATAGAGGAAAGAGGGACTATGTTCTTATAGATCATGAAGATGAAGAGGATGCAAACCAACTCAACCTCGCTTTCAAGCATGTGAACCTGTGAGCTTCAAACACTTGCAACAAAATGTTAAATAGTAGTGCTCTCTACGTATGAAATTTAGAAAACATGTCAATCAAACAAGAAGTGCATGAAATGTTTGATTACATATATAAAACAACAAGACTTAGAAATGCAAGCTAGTTTAATAAATCTTTTTATTCAATGAGAGACAATTGATCTAGAAAAACAAACCAGTTTAATAGATCATATATTCAACAAATTGAAAGAAAATAATTGAAACAACATCACCTCACAAATTTGGCACAATGACAATTAGCATCCACACATTGAGATCACTACACCAATCTAGCCTCCAAAACCTTTTATTCCAAATGATAGTACAATAGTGTTACAAACACAAGCATTTATTTGCTACTCTAACTAATTTACAAAGGAGAGAATTCTTCAATTTATAGCAAAGGGAAAGAGAGCCAAGAGGGTGAGGGTGAGGGCGCACCAAGTGGAGAGGAGGGCACACCACATGTGAGAGAGGGAGCCAAGTGGTAGTGTATGGGCTGCCACCTCTCTCTTTCCCCAAAATAGAGCCAAGTGTAAGCAAGGTAGGTAAGTGGGAGGGCGCCACCTCTCCAAGAGTGGGCAGCCTTCTCCATAATGTGCCACCTCTCCAAGAGGGGTGTACCTCCCTTTGGGAGATCTCAGTAACTCAAGTCCCACTCACCTAAACTACCACTCAACTCTCTCTAGGGTGCCAACAATGCATAGTTAACTCAAAGAGAAGAGGAGGTGACTCAAAACATGTCCCATACATGTTTCCCAAAATATAGCTTTGCTGATTTTTCCTGATTTTTCATGTCTTTTTTTACTTTTGTGAGAAAAATTGAATTTTTAGTGATTAAAATCACTAATTTTACTCACAAAAGTGGGTACTTACGTAAAGTGGATGATCTAAGTCCAAAAATGAATACCCCCAAGGCATATAATGCATCCTAGTACCACTTTTGTAACTTAGGAATTATTTACAATTAAAATATCTCGATTTTGCGAGAAATTTTATTTTTTGCATAAAACTTTAAAAAACCTAAGGGGGACTTAGCACATTTCCATGAGACTCTAGGAGGATGATTAACATGGTAATATACATTAGACACTAGGATTAAAATACTAAGCTAAGGTCTAACCATGAGTATATACTCCAACTTTGGAGGAATTGAGTGAAAAAACTCGAAAATTATAAATCGCTTGGACAACAAAATATAATTAACAAGTAAAAAAACACTCTAGAGTAGTACACTCATGTCTAAGTCTTAGGAGGATAAAACTTTTACAAAATTCATCATGCTATACCTCTTATTGCAATTTCCCGCAGGGTATGAAAATGTGGTAAAAGGATGAAAAATGGCCATAATGGTCGGCTGGACTTCTGAACTCTAAATATTGAACAAGTAGTTGTTCAAAATTTGGTGGCTCAACTGCAAATCCATCCTAGTGAAACTTAGTGGATAACATTGGCTCCATATGGGGACGTGTGCTTGATCTTTTTATAAAAAGGAGAGCATGCAAGAATCCAGAATCTGTGACCTACATCACAAATGTCTCGCCAAAAACAACATAAGAAACACATGTATATGAAAACCAACAATTTAAGATAGAATCTACACTAATAATAGAAGAAAATGAAAATGTTGAAGAAATGAAAATGAAATATAAGGACAAAGGGTTAGAGAGATATGTTACAAAGGATGCCGAGAATGTGGGAGATTCGGCAAGGAGAACCTAGATCTCAAAGTTCCCACTGGATTTCTTACACACTCTCTTACTTTCCACCCAAGCAATAGCTTTTAAAGATTGTCCTATTAATCTAGATCTGCACTGACCAGCCCTGGTTCTGATGAGTTGCCCAGATCGAGCTAGGCTTGCAAGGGTTCAGAGCATACACCGGGGAGCTGAGGGGATGGGTTTATTTGCCAAAAATAAAATTGCATGAAAGTAAATGTTTTCTAATTACTTCGTCCACATTGACCAACCTCTTTTTAGAGGAGCTGAGGGGACTAGTTTATTTTCCAACTTGAAATTGCAGAAAAGGAAATCTAATCTAGCAATTAAAGTGTTACTTTCCCAAATTGAAATCTAAACTAAAAGTAGTAGTGCTTTGTGATGAATTATAAGGTTAATTTTAGCTTATACTTATTTGTGAAAGTTGAATCTAATCTCAAATTGCAAAAAAAGACACAATCACCAAAACACCGTTCCCCCCTGGGGGGATGAAGAGTGGGAGCTTGAAACCCCACTAATTTTATTAATTAAATTACAAAACTCTTTTCTAGGATGACGTGTGACCATTCATTAGGGGGGTCACAAGTCTTTACAAAGTTTACAATGAGTTTATTGTTCAAGAGGGTACTCCCAGAGGTCCCAGAATGTCCAAATCCACCCAAAACAAACATAGTTTTCCCTTGGCTCTTCACAAACCTGCACAAAACAGCAAGAAAACAAAGGCAAAAGATGCTCAAAAATACTTTGGAAGTGTATTGGACTTATGTCATTAAAACCTAAACATTTCTAAGTAAAATGCTAAAGGAAAAATGCAAAAAAAGAACTAAGGAAAACAAGCTGGAAAGTTTTCTTCCTTATGGTCTTTGATTGATGTTTTAAAACAACAAATTAAAGGCACTTAGATTTGCCAAGTATTGAATGAAAACTTTTGGAAATGGACTACCTTTTAACCTTTAATAATTTAGAACAAAACTTGCTAAATGGAGACTTTTTCATATGCTAGATCTAAACTAAACTTGAAAGTAAAAAATTAGATCTAGTTTAATCTATGCATGAAAAGTAAGATATCAAGGATTTAAATTTAAGCTTTAGATCCTAACACTTGCATGCAATGAAGTAACCAAAAGGAAAGTAGAATTTCTTTGAGAAAGAGAGAGAATAGCTTGTAAGCCTTGAAATCTTTGGGCAAAATGGAGTCTTCTAGGTAGAGGAAAGAGGGACTATGTCCTTATAGATCTTGAAGATGAAGAGGATGCAAACCAGCTCAACCTCGCCTTCAAGCATGTGAACATGTGATCTTCAAACACTTGCAACAAAATGTTAAATAGTAGTGCTCTATGTTGATCGCCTATCCAACTAGGGGGTCAACTCCATGTGCCATGAAGAGATGCATCATCAGATGCTCATATGTCGAAGACAGTTTGGTTCTACTAGGCAATTTATGCCTCCAGCACACATTTTTGTAAATGGAATTTTCGCACCCCTGTGTGGGTTAATAATGTAATAGGTCTGCATGGATCATAGTTAGGTGAGTTACCTTGGGATTTTCTTCATTAGGGGAGTTCCTTTCATATAGTTTTTTTTATCCTCAGGTTATTAATTAGGCTTTTCAGCCTTATTAATTTCCCTTGAGTTTTTCCCTCCCACCAACAATAATTCCTCCAAAGTGGTGAAAGGCATTTTAATGGGGTTATCTTCTGGTAGCTATTGTTTAGGAGTGATGTAAATGACTATATATGACATCTTAGAAAGTTTCGCGGAATTTCGTCGAGTCTAGATAAGTTTTTTTTAATTAATTAAATTAATTAAATTTTCCTAAGGCTGAAAGTTTAATTATTTAATTAATTAATTGTTTTTTAGCAAATATTGTAAAAACTAGGTCCTTAGGCTTTTGCTAGGGGTATTTGTGCTCAAAAGAAATGGAATGAGACCCCCTACACCCTTGGACCAATTTTTAGCTCAGTCGGACAACTTTTGCTAAGTGTTTGTCCACCCAGAGTGTCAATCAGTCAAAGCAACAATTTTAATTGCTAAGTCATGACATTGTCAAAATGTATTTTTTGTAATTTGTGAGGTAAATGGGTAATGTAGAGATGGATAAAGGCATGAGAGATAATACCTAACCTACCCAACCCACCTCCTAACCTTTTAAACACCCCCTTACACACTCACTCATCTAAGCACCCACGCCCCTAGGGAGATTTGCGCCCCCGCTCACATAGAAACCTTTGAAAAACCATTTGATTTGTTTTGTGGGCCCCTCCCATGAGTAGTGCGCCCCTCCTAGCCTACCACCTCATCCTTACCTTGTCCCCACACTCCACATCACATTCCAACTCATCAATCCATGCCCAAATCCTAAGTGGTGCGCCCCTCTCCTTGGGGTGCTCTCTTTGGCTTGGTTTTTGACACTTGGAACTCATCCAAAAGGGGTGAATTTGCCTCTCCAAGCATAAATAGATCCTCTCCTCACTCATTTCTTCACCATTCTTTGAGCTAGTGTTATGCTACAGAAATTTCACCCCACCTCTCTTGCTCTTTGCCATCTTGCATTCATTACATTTTCTCTTGAGAGCATTGGAGAAACTTGTTGCTGCAAGGCTCTCCCATTTGGATTAATAAGAAGCTTTGGAGGATTATGAGTAACCGAGAGTAGTCTGGTTTTCTTCTTGCACATGAGGTGACATTGTTCATTTGAGCATTGTGTGTAGTATTGAGTAGATTCTTAGGTAAAGTAGTTTACTTGAGTGGATGCATCCATAGTAGTATTGTTGATCTATATATGTTGAGTAGTTGGTAGTGTGAAGTATTTCATATTGTAGCTTACTCATACATGTTACTTATTTGTATACCTCACATATTGCTTGAGTTTTACAGGTTTGCCTCTAAGGTGTTGTTGGGATAGCCTCAAGGAGGAGTCTTCCCTCAAGGCCCATTTAAAGTACTCAATTTTTCTAATATGATTTTCTGTTCATTTCCATTACATATTATTGTAGCTAACCATCTTAGATAGGCCATCTAAATTCATTTTTACTTGGTTATTTTTATGTGAAAAATTTATGCCTAAAAAACAAAAAAAATTCTTAGCTTTTCTTGTTGTGTGCAGCATTTCCAGCAAGCAATAGCTTGCTGGTTTTTGCAGGTTTTTACCAGGAACAAAGGGTTATGCTGCCCAAATTCGGTCACACAACACTCCAAAAAAGCCTCCTTTGAGTGGGTAACGAATCTCTTCTTTCCCCCACTATTTTCTATCATTGTAGCAAGCCCCCGAGAAGTTCCCTCGAGACTGTTATGAACATAAATATACATATAAAATAGATATTCATAACATAATAATTAACTAATAAATAATAATTATTCATAATGAAAGGTCATGTCTCAAAGGACATGACTATTGGTTAAGGGCACCCCTGTGTGGGTATATAAACGAGCCATCATTCTCAATTGTAAATCATCTTACTATTCATTCTTATTACATATATATTTGTCCATATGTATTTGATTACTATATTCCAGATATTTTGGATTATTTGTGCGTGACGAACTTTGTTCGTCCCATTTGGTATCAGAGCTTCGTTTTTCTGATCTCGGCCTTTGGCCAGTCTCTTTATCAGACCTTGTCTGATCCGACTTTTGGCCAACCCCATCGTTTCAGAGTTTCTCTGAGAAAATTGGTCTTTGACCACCAATCAAGCCTTTGGCCATTAGATTATTAAAAACAAAACACTGAAATTATATAAAAAAAAAATAATAACAACCATCCCGTATCCATTCCTGTCCTGTCCACTCCCATAACTTCCCATCCCTCTCCCGCAGCCTTCCCTTCCCACCCGATACACCAACCACCGCACTCTCGCAGCCTTCCCTTCTCACTCGATACACCACCCACCCCATCACACTCTTGATTCTTGTCCGCTCCTCACCTCGACTCCGCAACCCAGTCCCTGCCCGCACCCACTCCCGTGACCATTCCCTGCACCCATCCCCCGACCACACTCTCGGATTCCCCCCGACCACACTCCCGACTCCCCCCACACCGTTCACTCCCATAACTTCCCGTCCCTCTCCCGCAGCCTTCCCTTCCCACCAAATACACCACCCACCCGTTCTATTCTACAATTTGACCGTACCATCGAGCAGTACAACCATCAATTCCCGTTATACAACGTACAACTGCTCACACAAGATAACCATATGGAATTCCAGAAAATACACATCAAACCAGTCGCGTTTGTACAAACCATATGGTCACGTCCGTACAACATCTAAAAATTAAATTAACATCTGCTTTTTGCGGTTGAAGGAATAATCGGTGAGTAAATTCGTGGAATAATCAATGAATCAATTCGTGCAGTTAAGGTATCGTAAATTTTAGAGCAGCTAGTGAAAAGATAGCCGCCATTTCAAAATCAAACACTATCAACAAAACTGATCTTGGTAAATCGACTTGATACTAAGGTGTATTAAGTAGGCTTCATTAAGTCTTTTGGTTTATTTAATTTTGATAGCTGACATCGCTTTATGAAGAGGGGATAAGTGAGAGTATATATATATAAAGGGGTTGAATATATTAGAGCACTTTACATTAAAGTGTTGAACATATGTAAAGTATTAAAATACTTTCATTAAAGTATAAGTTAAAAAGCTTATATAGGGAGTCTCCAAGTAAAAATTATAAAGATATTAATCTTCCAATCAAGTTAGAGAAAGGTATAAGTTAAAAGAATAAGATGAAGAAGTAAAGTAAAAAAAAAAATTTGTTTAATTTTGGATTATTAAATTCTTAAGTGATAAGAGAAAAAGTAAAAATCATCCATGTTAAAGAAAAGTAAAGAAAAATAAATTGGAGATAAGTAAAAAGTAATCAAAGTTTTAATTATAAGAAAAAGTTAAAGAAAATATATTATTATATTTTCAAGTCAAAGTTATTATTACTTAGTGGGATCAAGAGTTATTAAAAGGGTGATTGAAAAAAATAATCCAAAGTTCAATTTAACTTATAAAAGTTATAAAAGGGACAATTCAAATATGGAAAGAGGAAGATTCCCTCATACTTATAAAAAATATGTGGATCCCTTATTAAAAGTTAATGGGATTATCCAAGGAAAGAATATCAATATCATTATTTGCTCGACTGCTAAGAAAAATAACATTAATGTTGATCTGACAAACCAATTAATGATTTTAGAACCAAATATAATTGAAAATGACACGTGTCTTTCCGATGAGAAATGTGAAATTAAGAACCTAGCACTATCTATTGATGATTACAAATTCATAGGTCAATTCAATGTGGTATCAATGTATCAAGACAATGTTGATATAATTCTAGAGTCAACATGGGTAGATATATTGGGTACTTTTGTTTTCAACACAAGGAGAAAGTTTTTACATTTTCTTATAAAAAAGAAGAAAATCATGTTAGAGGACGTTACAATGAAGTCGATTTTAGAAGTTCCATCATTAGAAGACTTGAAGGACATATCAGAGATGATCCTTCAAGATAACCAGAAGTCAATACAAAAGTTGCAAGATCGACAGAAAGAATGTGACAAGATCATCATTGAAAAAGATGAAGATATTTCCCGCCTAAGAAATCATAATCAGAAACTATTTGCAAAAATCATGAAGTCTAAGGAGAAGAAGTGGTGTTTTCAAAAGTTGGAACAAGAGAATCAAGGTCTTAAAGAGAATTTAACCAAAAAAGAGGAAGAAAGTTCATGCCTAAGGAACCTTAATCAGAAGTTACTAGAACAAATTAAAAGCTTAAAGGATGAAAGAAGAGAGAATCTAGAATAAAAAACTAAAGATGACAAGTCAGAAGATAAAGAAGAACTTTTACGATTAAGACAACATAATCAAGATTTATTAACTCAGATTAAAAAGCTCAAGCAGGATAAGAAGTCTTTACAAGAAGAGCTAGATCGCAAAACATCCTTAATCGACAAGGAAACAATCACTGATCCAATGGAGAAATTATCCGACATTCAAATTTCGACAGTAGAAAAGGGAACCAATACAAAGTCAATTGATGTTCAAATTCAAAAGAATGCTTACATGGACAGATCACTACAAACCAATGCTGTATATTTCGTGTCGGGGAAAGTGTCGGTGAGGGTCCGGAATGTAACTTTTTGGCGACATCAGCGGAAAATGTTGGAATATGTCGAAAAATGTCGCAAGACCTCAAAAAAATACAAAAACACTCATTTTTTTCAATTTTTTAAACTTGTAAAACAACAACAACATCAAATAAACACTTTGCTACATAAATATGAAAATACAACCAATAAATAAGATACATAAGATGTCAAGTGGTCACATA
>JASDQU011378165.1:14004-24081 GCA_032191745.1 Picea mariana | reverse complement strand
TTGGCTTGCGGATTAGTATAATGTATTTGAGAACTCATCTGGGTAAAAGGGGTTTTATGCACATGTTTAATAAACTTGATGATTGGATGTGATTGGAATTGCTATGATCCTTGTGAATTATGAGCCCATGGAGGGCGTATCTATTAATGTGCAGGACCATACCTGATGGACAGGTACCCTTATTGACGGGTACACATGGGGAGATGATTAGTTCGGACCTCCATGGGGCTAAAATCCCATCAGATGGATGCTGAGACCCCAACAGAGGGAAGAGACAAATCAGAGGGTTTGCACCAGAGAAGAGGAGGACGTTCTACTAGAGGCATCTTGGCAGAGCCTTACTCAGGGGGGTTGTCCCCTTTCCACCAGGACGTTGGCCTAGGAAGGCCCATGACATCACCTAGGACACTCATGCCATCATCTAGTGCTTGTTGAGGTTTTGGGAGGCATTTGTGGCACATGTGGCATGTTCCAGAGGCCCAAGGAGGGCTAACGTTTTTCCCCAGGAGGCCAATGTTTCCCTAAAAGGGGATAACGCCACCCTAAAATGGCATGACATCTTCATTTATTCTTTATTAAGGGTTTTATCATGACATTTAATGTAAAAACAATATTATTATGTATTTTTGGCCTTGTCGTCCTTTTGTGACCTAAAATTAAATTAAGGTCATTAGTATGGTATAAGTAAGAGTGCTAAAACTCTCTTTTGTTCATCATCTTTCACTCACACTTGTGTGAGGCCTGAAATTTTCTTCCTCCTCTAGGGTTTTGACTGAAATTACTAGTGTGCACTTGTTGAAGGAGGCTTATTTTGGCCATTTTTTGAATTTTTCTTGGTGGAAGGTTTATAACTAGGGCTTGGCTTGATGAAGACATGGTAAATGTAAGTGAATTTCTGCAATCCTTCCATTACTTGAATGGTTATAGTATTTTACTTGCATTTTGTTAATAAATTGTTGGAATAAACCCTAGGAAATAAGCACATGTTTGTGTCCTTATTTTAATTCCCTACTAGATTGTGCCAAGGAGCCATTTTACTTGTTGAAGACATTACTAGGGCCTTTCCATTGCAACACCCTATCATATGCTCTTCACCCTAGCCGTTTTTACTTTGTTATTGAGCTAAAGAAGGAGGAAAATGTGCTAAGGCCTAAGGTTGCCCACACCTTAGTAAATTGTTTTCCCCTAGGGTTTTATGGTTGAAGCCTTGGCTTATCAACACTTCACCATCAAACTCCTCTTGTCTTTGGCCATGCTATTATCATATTGTTCCTTCAACTCTTGCCTCTATCTTTGACTCTATTTTCCTTATGAATGCACCAGTCTAAGACCTTTTATTTGAGTGTTTTGATCACAATCTATAAACATCCAGATCTTTGAGAAATTACTAACACCTTTTTAACCCTAGTTTAGATTAACTTTCTAACCCTACTGCTGCTACTATCCATTTGAGTTATAGTTATGCTTTGCAACATTTTAGCTTCTTTAAGAAATTGAAAGATTGGCTAATGCATAGTAGTCTTTTCCTCTAATGAATGATGGTATTGTGACATTGATGATAAATCATTCTTGCGCATTGTGAATCTTCTTTGAAAGCATTTATTGTGAAGTAACATATTGTGACTATTGCTATTATACATCATTGATTGCTTCATCAATAATATTAGTTAGTTGTTTTATTTGAGAAAGTCCAATTATATGAAGTACTAACCAACAAGTGACCTTGCAAATATAGTTTCTTGTTTCTTTGTTCTGGGAAGGTACATTTCTGGTTATTATTTATCTTTATTAATTGTTTATCTAGACTTTCTGATCGGTGGTGACTTGTGAGAGGGAAAATTTTACATGCCTTTTATCCATTGCCTTCTCAAAACCCCAAGTCAGCGGGGATGTCTCCCATGGGCCTACCATCCTAAATAGAAAGAGACTATCTTACCCCTCTAAGACTAAAATTTTAATTATATTAAAAATAATATATTAAATCGATTTTAAAAATGATACATTAAATGTGTTTGAAGTTTTAAAAGGGATTACATTTTTATCTCATATGTTATTTATATGGAATTAATTTAAAATTTAAGTTATAATTTTTTAGATATTAATATTTTCCATTCTACTAAAAAAACTTATTGTTTTCTACTAAGAACTAATTTCTTTTATAATTTTAATGTAAGAAGAATTGTTAAATAATATATAAATCTATACATATAAATATATTAATATTTGCACTTCCATTTAAAAAACTTATGATTTTAATGTAATAAGAATGGTTACACAATATATAAATATATACATATAAATAGTTTATATATAAATGTATAGGAAAAAAAATATTAAAATTTAATTTTTATAAATAATATAGTTCTAAACATATTTATATGGAATTTTTTTTATTAAAATTCATTAAAATTTTATTTTTATTAATTATATAATTCTAAATATATTTAGTTTGAGTGGGTTTAATGGTTAAGAACATGTGTTTCTCTTAAAATGTCACAAGTTCAAAACAAGAGAGGGTGGGGTATGTATATACCTTAGTAAACTATAAATTAATAAATTTAATTAATTTACAAATTAATTTTAACTATAAATTTTTATTAATGAAATAATTAATAAAAAATTGTTTAATTTGTAAAATTGAGTAATGATATTCACTTTAACATTTGATGTATTTAATATATGTTAACTTTTTGTAAATTTTCATGGTTATGTAATATCATGGAAATTAAGCTCACACAATTTAGAAAAAAACAACATTTATAATCACAATAATTAATTTGAAAGAACCAATTGGGAGATTGAAAAATAAATAATTTGAAAAAACGAAGTGAGAAATTGAAAAATAATTAATTTGAAAGATTGAAAAATAATTACATTCAATTCAATTAGTTACAACACGAAGAATAAGTAGAGTTGCATTGAATGCTTCCTTAAGTTACTTATTTGGTGAGGGGCCCCATTGAAATGATCCATTCTTGCAGGCAAACAGAGGAAGTAGTGGAAATGAACACTCACACTCAGGCTTATCACCACCCTCTGTACACTCATGCTTGCATGCCATCCCTCCCATTTAAAAATAATGAATGGGCATTCTCACGGAGTGAATAAGGCATGGTGGAATAAGTCACTCGATGGCTAGTCATCCCTCCCTCTCATAATGGCGGAATAAAGAATTCAAGAATCACTCAGTCATGGTGGAATAAGTGATCCCTTGCTTTCCATGCTCTCCCTCCCAAGAAAAATAAAAATAATGGGTTGGCCTTCTCCCTCCTAAATGACTATTATGGTGGAGGGGCTTGTTATCCCCAGTTTAGGGATAACTAAGGGGATTATGTCTCGAGGCCCATAGGTCCTAGACATGGAGTACCGAGAGCCAGATCGACTTGAGCATGGCCCTGGAGGGCCCATCTTTTCTTTTCTTCAGCTCGTCCACCTTGTCAGCAACAACAACATCTATCACCTCCACCTAGTCCTGTAGCATAAGTTGATCTTGCTCCATGAGGTAATGAGTCCGGGTATCATGGTATGTATCACTCTGATCCTCAAAACCTTTGAATATGTGCATTTGATTCTTTTGTTTCTAACGGGTGCTTGGATCTTATGCCTATCCACTTGACCATATCTAGGGGGGATGATAGGATGCCCTATTATGCTTGTGCCCATAGGTTTTGAGTTGCCAATCGGGGGATTCATGAGAAGCCATCGTCCGCTCCTACCATACTTGCCACTTTCCATGTTTCTCCCACTCATCCATCCCATTACATTGGTCTGGGCATTGGGTTGGCCAAATATTTAAGGGTTGTACCTTACCTTGTGGGAAGAAGGGGCTAAAGTCCTAGAGGGTAAAAGTGGCTCACAAAAGATAGAAGCCAAAAAGTGAAACCTCGAGATGCTTCACCCAGGGATCCTAGAGAAAGTAGTAAAGGTTTCTCAACAAGAAACAGAGGGACCCATAGAAAATAATAAAACAAGACCTAGTTAGAGGATAGGGGGTCTCATCACGAGCCAACCTATTAGGTGCATGGGCATGTAGCAATATCAAACTACCAGCAATTGGTCACCATGCCAGGGTAGTGGCTCTTGGTGGCATAACTAAGAGAAAGGGGGTCTCATCACGAGCCATCCTTCTCATTTCCGTGAAATGCTTGTGGGTAACATTGCCACCACTAGTCACAACGCTAGGGCAATGTGCCCTGACTAGCTTCTTGAAAGAAACAAGAAATAAGAATAAAGATAAAAGACATGAATGTTCTTGGAAACATTTTCATCCATGACAGGTGCAGTTCACCCTCTACAGAGGCACCCACAGGTAAGACATGCATTTCCCTTCTATCACTGAACCCCTTTCTCAGACATCCCTTATCCACTTCATCCACTCACATGAATTAGATTTGATCTCTCCCAGAAACACCCCACATCCAGTGAGCATTAGCCCAATAGGACACCCTGTAACTTCCTCCAAACTTGGGTTGCGGATTAGTATAATGTATTTGAGAACTCATCTGGGTAAAAGGGGTTTTATGAACATGTTTAATAAACTTGATGATTGGATGTGATTGGAATTGCTATGATCCTTGTGAATTATGAGCCCATGGAGGGCGTATCTATTGATGTGCAGGATGATACCTGATGGACAGGTACCCTTATTGGCAGGTACACATGGGGAGATGATTAGTTCAGACCTCCATGGGGCTGAAATCCCATCAGATGGATGCTGATACCCCAACAGGGGGAAGAGACAAATCAGAGGGTTTGCACCAGAGAAGAGGAGGACGTTCTACTAGAGGCATCTTGGCAGAGCCTTACCCAAGGGGGTTGTCCCCTTTCCACCAGGACATTGGCCTAGGAAGGCTCATGACATCACCTAGGACACTCATGCCGTCATCCAGTGCTTGTGGAGGTTTTGGGAGGCATTTGTGGCACATGTGGCATGTTCCAGAGGCCCAAGGAGGGCTAATGTTTTTCTCTAGGAGGCCAATGTTGCCCTAAAAGGGGATAACGTCACCCTAAAATGGCATGACATCTTCATTTATTCTTTATTTAGGGTTTTATATGACATTTAATGTAAAAACAATATTATTATGTATTTTTGGCCTTGTCGTCCTTTTGTGACCTAAAATTAAATTAAGGTCATTAGTCTGGTATAAGTAAGAGTGCTAAAACTCTCTTTTGTTCATCATATTTCACTCACACTTGTGCGAGGCCTGAAATTTGCTTCCTCCTCTAGGGTTTTGACTGAAATTACTAGTGCGCACTTGTTGAAGGAGGCTTATTTTGGCCATTTTTGGAATTTTTCTTGGTGGAAGGTTTATAACTAGGGCTTGGCTTGATGAAGACATGGTAAATGTAAGTGAATTTTTGTAATCCTTCCATTACTTGAATGGTTATAGTATTTTACTTGCATTTTGTTAATAAATTGTTGCAATAAACCCTAGGAAATAAGCACATGTTCGTGTCGTTATTTTAATTCCCTACTAGATTGTGCCAAGGAGACATTTTACTTGTTGAAGACATTACTAGGGCCTTTCCATTGCAACACCCTATCATATGCTCTTCACCCTAGCCATTTTTACTTTGTTATTGAGCTAAAGAAGGAGGAAAATGTGCTAAGGCCTAAGGTTGCCCACACCTTAGTAAATTGTTTTCCCCTAGGTTTTGATGGTTGAAGCCTTGGCTTATCAACACTTCACCATCAAACTCCTCTTGTCTTTGGCCACGCTATTATCATATTGTTCCTTCAACTCTTGCCTCTATCTTTGACTCCATTTGCCTTATGAATGCACCAGTCTAAGACCTTTTATTTGAGTGTTTTGATCACAATCTATAAACATCCAGATCTTTGAGAAATTACTAACACCATTTTAACCCTAGTTTAGATTAACTTTCTAACCCTACTGCTGCTACTATCCATTTGAGTTATAGTTATGCTTTGCAACATTTTAGCTTCTTTGAGAAATTGAAAGATTGGCTAATGCATAGTAGTCTTTTCCTCTAATGAATGATGGTATTGTGACATTGATGATAAATCATTCTTGTGCATTGTGAATCTTATTTGAAAGAATTTATTGTGAAGTAACATATTGTGACTATTTCTATTATACATCATTGATTGCTTCATCAATAATATTAGTCAGTTGTTTTATTTGAGAAAGTCCAATTATATGAAGTACTAACCAACAAGTGACCTTGCAAATATAGTTTCTTGTTTCTTTGTTCCGGGAAGGTACATTTCTGGTTATTATTTATGTTTATTAGTTGTTTATCCGGACTTTCTGATCGATGGTGACTTGTGAGAGGGAAAATTTTACATGCCTTTTATCCATTGCCTTCTCAAAACCCCAAGTCACCGGGGATGTCTCCCATGGGCCTACCACCCTAAATAGAAAGAGACTTCCTATTGAGGTGACAGTGATAGGATAGTCTCCCATTACGTCATCCTGTCTTCATTTACCCTTTTATTTCCTTCCAAGTACAAACTGTGCAATAACATTTTGGCGTCATTTCTGCGGAACATTAAGTTAATTCTCCTCAAGGATGACACTATTTCAGTAAACCTTTCCTCAAGACTCTTTATCTTACAAGATTACTTGGTGAATACACTAAGGATGATTCGCTTATTTCTTTGGTAATTTCAAGAAAATTATCTGGTGACTCCACTAATGACGAAGCCAACCATGAATTTTCAATGGGACCCATGAAATTTCAAACCCCTATACATGAGTAAAATCTCGGGATACCCTTGACAAATTCCCTTGAAGTATGAAAAGTGGCTCCCTATATTCACTGGTAGTGATGGAGAAAGAGCCAACTACCACATGAGTGATTTTTGGGCTTTCTTTCAACTACATCCTATCAGTGATGATGCTGAAGATTTGGCAATGAAACTTTTCTCTGCCACTCTTCATGGAAATGCTAGAAAATGGTATGATGATCTCCCTGTTGCTAGCATCACTTCTATGAACCAGTTAGAAGAAACCTTTCTCAAAAGGTGGGGTATGAAATGGGAAGATATCCAAACGTTACTAAAATAACTCGAGTATGTAAAGCAAACTGAAAATGAGACTGTCAGGGATTTTTGAAATTTGTTTGATAGATTACTATATTAGATTCCTGGAAACCATCATCCTGAAGAAAAATACCTCATGTATCTCTTTAGCAATGCACTTTTGGTGCATTGCTAAAAACACTCAAAGAATAATAGGCCAAAAACACTCAAAGAAGCTTATAACATGGCCATGCAAATCGAGGTAAATATCTCCTTGTCCAAGGGAAAACACATTTTCTCTCTAGGTACAAAAATCAGTGACCTTGGTTTGGAAAGATTAGTTTCCCTTGAAACTTTTACCGTTGATTTCTAAGAGAAAGGGGAACAAATCATTGACCAAAAAATTTCTAAGGGAAAATATCTTGATGAGGCCTTCCAACCCCACAGGGAAGGGAAAAGGATTGCTGAAGACACAATTGAAGAGATGGAACCAGAACAAAATGATGAAGTATCAACATGCCCTCCTCTTGATGAAGCCATCCACGATCCTTTTTCCCCTACACAAGAAGAACAAAGTGAGGTTAGTCACTTTCCTTTTTAGAATAATGACAACGCCTTGTCTTATGATTCAAAGAAGGAAGAAGAATTGGAATCCTCGAACGAAGTAGATCTTCCTTGTTGTATAGTTGAAGATGAAGGGGAAACTCATTAGGATAAAACAATGATGCATGCTAAAGACACCCAAGTCCTAAAAGCTCCTACACAAGAAGAAAAAAACACAATAAGTTACCCTCCTCTCCAAAATTTTGATGATTCTCTACTTTATGATTTGGGAAATGAGGAGGAGATAGATGAACCTTTGAATGTTCCAAATCCTTCATGTTATGATATAGATAGTGACATAGTTGATATTGATGAGTTCATACATGTCGGAAGACGTAAATGGGATGTAGTTGGTTATGATATGGACCCCATTTATGACATTGAGAATCATTTCCAAGTGTTTCCTTCACAGTTATCGTGAAAGGTTACTTTTGATTTTGACCAGTGGCAATAAGGAGATGATGTATTTAGCAATATTTTCCAAACACCCAAGGTTGACCTAGTCCCATATTTTCCTGATGATTTTCAGTCTTACCTTGAGGATCTTGATGAGTACTCCTCCAAGAAATTGGATTCATTCCATGAAGAATATTATCAACCACCATTGTGCTTAGATCTTGGTAGGAGTAAAAAAAATGTTTTCCTGGAGAAGGATTCTTGTGACAGCTTTCTCAAGCCACCTTTGATTACTCCACCTTATTGTTTCATAAAAGGTGTAGTTGGGAATTATATCATTTGTATTGAGTTTCCTCTGAGGAAAACCATAGAGTTCAAGGGTAGGTTGAATACCTCAAGAAAAATTCATCCATCTTAGCCTTTCAACCTTCCCTTAATTTTTTGTCGATCATCTTCTAGATCCTTGTCAATCCCTTCCATGGTTTCATATTGTGAGGATGTCCTAGGTAGCCAGTTTTTAGACCTTATTAGTTAGTTTTATGAACCTTTGACTTTTCATGATCCCTTCCTGAAGTGGATTGAGCACTTTCGTCACATAACGACTTGGCATGATTTTATCCCTCCCACCCACCTCCATGAGTTAGACTTTATGACTTCCGATGATACGATACATTTTCTAACCCGTGTTATTTTTGTGCTAACTTATCACTGTTTTGGTTTATGATAAAGCATAGAGGCAAGTATTATGAGACATTTCTAGGATGGTTTCACTAGTCATTTGACTACACCTAGAATCTAGCCGACAGGTAAGTGCAGGTAATTAGGTAGAAATTTGAATTCATTGTATATACCATTTACATTTCATTCTAGAATAATTTGTTTTCACATTTGTATATATTCTTGCTTTCTTTTATATATATGAGCTCGGGGTAATATCACCACCCCAAATTATTGCTAATAACTTTATGATTGAGATCAAGCAGCTTACAGGATATGTCATAGATGATGAGGTTCTCATGCGCTCTACGATGAGAACATGTCCTCGTGTTGGAGCCAGATGTTATAACCAATTTAGGGATAACTAAGGAGATCATGTCTCAAGGCCCACAGGTCCTAGACATGGAGTAACGAGAGACATATTGAATTTAGCATGGCCTTGGAGGGCCCATATTTTCTTTTCTTCAGTGCCTCCAACTTGTTAGCAGTAGAAACAACCATCACCTCAGCATGGTCCTGTAGCAAAAGTTAATCTTACTCCATGAGGTAATGAGTCCGAGTATCATGGTTTGTATCACCCTGATCCTAAAAACCTTTGAATATGTGCATTTGATTCTTTTTGTTTCTAACGGGTGCTTGGATCTTAGGCCTATTCACTTGAACATATCTTGCGGGGATGATAGGATTCCCTAGTAAGCTTGTGCCCATAGGTTTTGATTTTCCACTGGGGGGATTCATGAGAAGCCATCGTCCGCTCCTACCATACTTACCACTTTCCATATTTCTCCCGCTCATCCATCCGATTACACTTGTTAGGGGATTGGGTTGGCCAAATATTTAAGGATTGTACCTTACCTTGTGGGAAGAAGGGGCTAAAGGCCCAGAGGGAAAAAGAAGTTTGCAAAAGATAGAAGCAAAAAAATAAAATCTTGAGATGCTTCTCCCATGGATCCCTGAGAAAGAAGTAAAAGGCTTCTCAACAAGAAACATAGGGACCGATAGGAAACAATAAAACAAGACCTAGTTAGAGGATAGGGGGTCTCATCACTATTTGGCCTATTAGGTCCATGGGCATGTAGCGATATGACACTACCAGAAGTTGGTCACCATGCTAGGGTAGTGGCTCTTGGTGGAATAACCAAGAGAAAGGGGGTCTCATCACGAGCCAACTTTTTCATTTCCATGAAATGTTTGTTGGTAACATTTCCACCACTGGTCACCACGCCAGGGAAGTGTCCCTTGGCTAGCTTCTTGAAATAAAAAAGAAATAAGAATAAAGATAAAATGCATGAATTAGCTTGGAAACATTTGCATCCATGATAGGTGAAGCTCACCCTCTACAGAGGCACCCACATGTAAGCCATGCAATTCCCTGC